>MU267630.1:0-72089 GCA_021014935.1 Hygrophoropsis aurantiaca
CCTAGCGATTTCGATAGAGCCCCTGTGCAGCGTATCACACAATAAGTTCTTTTTGTGCCGGCTGAATATAGCGTCGATTTGTGCAGGTATGAGACATTACAAAAGTCAAATCACAATAGCAATCGTTGAATATGATGGTCTGTGAGATTACCAGTCGTCGGCTTCACAAGACTAAGTTCAAGTTGTCGAAAGCACATGGTTATCCTCAGTGGAGCGCAAATGGCTACTACGTTTGGGTGCAGCTCCCTTCTAGGAAGGTGGAGCATTTCGTTTGGAAAAATCGCGAGAGGTCTATCGTTTTGCAACGTGCTGTAAGTATACAGGTCAGTTTTTAAGATGAGTGCACAGCTTCTACATGGGCTCTTAAATTTCATCTACGTCAAATCTACGTTGTACTTCTATAAAGCTTCAGGAGAAATATCACCAAGGGTATTGAGGTCCGAGGCACTCATGGCGCTGAACAACGAACGGGTATCATCACCAAATTCCGAGTGTGAATCAATCGTTTCCTGATCATTGCAATTAAAACACAATTTGGGGGGAACGATTCAACGACTCACATCGAAGTAATGGTTGACGAGACTCCGAGGTGCTGTAGAGCCAATATTCATTGAGATGCAAATCGTCGCAAAACGTTGATAAGGTGCTTACTCCGTGGTGTCTTGGGCAATCGGCAGCTTACCCCGCTCTGAAGAATATGATAGGCAACAAGCCCAGACCTATCACAGTATGCTCTGATGAGATTTTGGAGCTTGGACATCTGACCACTTACCACCCGGTTTGATGAGAAGCCCCGAGTCCACGGCCATTGTCAGCATGGAAGAACTGTGTGGAAAACAGGGGATTAGGAGATGTCCGATCATAAAGCGAAGGCATGACCTCATGGAACCACACATAGTCACGGAAATGAGGGTCCCGATCTAGCTTAGGATTCCCGCCGTTGGTCGCTCTTCGCCCTTCAAGGTCACGACCAAATATGTGTATGATGCGATGTTGAATTTCCTCCGCAACTTCCACGAGATTCATGTAGTCACCGCTACCAGTCGGACATTCTACCTGGAAAGAAAGCGCGTGAAAAATATGAATATTTTGTTACAAAGGCATTTACCTGAACATCGTCCCCATAATATTGGTAGAAACGCTGAAGGCTTTCTATTAACAAGAAGTTCACGGCAAGCCCTATAATCAGATGTTTTAACGAAGGATATATTTGGCAAATAAGGACTGAATCACAAATGGGACCCCTCCAATTGGAATTCCCCCCAAACATCCCTGATCGTGAGTCTCCAGGCCAATAACCGACTTCATGCCATTGGCCACCTGCGAACATTCCCCAGGGTTTGTCTTTGTGCCCTTTGGATAAACTGATAACCAGGTCAATATGCATATTGAGATACGAATCGAACGCGTACGATCTTATACCGTAGTCACTGAGAAATTCGTCTTCATCCAACATTTTCTCCAGAATACGTACGAGACGATCCTTGTTCGCTAGAGCTAACAAACGACGTTCACCTTTGCCTCCAGCTAACATTCACAGAAGTCTTGAACAATTTTTTATTGGCATTTGTAACACAACTCACCTTTCATATTCGCCATATTTCTTGCGGAAACCTCTGGTCGATTGTCCAGGAACCATTCCATACGCTTCTTGAATCCCGGGAAACGGTTTAAAGTAGCAGGTTCGATCACCAACGTAGCATATAGCGGGATCAGACCCACGAGACTGCGTACAGGGAGCTGGATAGAATTGCCTGGACCGAGCTGGATAACATCGTAGTACATCCCGTCTTCTTCATTCCAAAGCTCTTGCTCATTATCACCTTGGCGATATGTCATGGCATCGGCGATGAAGATAAAATGCTGCAAATAATCAACAAGCAATTAAAAGTTGAGCTGATACCACGCAACAAAATAGGCATGCCTCAAAGAATTTAGAGGCAATATCTTCATAGACGGAATTGTGCTTGGCCAGTTCCAGTGCCATGTTAAGCCTTACGGAATTCTTTGAGTCCTGATTGATAACCTGAGCACAAAATCGAATACCCACATATTCAGGCAGTAGAATGCCATCCATGCAGTTCCATCCGCTTGACGCAGGGTTCCACCGGTAGGTAGCGGCTCAGAGCGATTGAAGACACCAATGTTGTCCAAACCCAGGAATCCTCCTTCGAACACGTTGTTTCCACCTTGATCTTTGCGATTGACCCACCTTGTGATGATAGCTTAAATACATAACCATTCACCAGAGGCAACATTGCAAAAAACTAACCATGTAAAGTTCAACAAGAGCTTTTGGAAAACGCGTTCGAGGAATGGCAAATCTTCCTTTCCCGTGAGTTTTCGTTCAATTTTGAAAACGCGGAACGTTGCCCTAATTGACATTAACTCAGTCTATAAATAAAGAACACGACCTACCAGGCATGGACAGGAGGATTGACGTCTCCAAAATTCCATTCATAGGCAGGTATTTGTCCATCCGGTTTCATGTACCATTCTCTCGTCAAGAGATCGAGTTGTTTTTTGGCAAATGCGGCATCGACAACAGCCAATGGTATACAATGAAACGCTGTGTCCCATGCCGCGAAAAAAGGGTATTCCCACCTTGATACGATGCACTTAGATAACTGCATTGTAAACTCGAGATCGTGCACTTACTTGTCAGGCATAGACAAGATATCAGCCACGTGCATATGACGCCAGTCCTTAGGCAATCGAGTATGTCAGCGTTAGATGATAAAGATCACAAGAAATTCTTTACTTTGTTTCTGATATTGCGTCTGCTTGGAGGAGGTGGCGGTTGGGCTGGATCACCTTCTAGCCATTCTTTCTGTATGAATTGGTAGAATTGTTTGGTCCATAACATCCCACCGAAGGCCTGCCTCATGACTTGCTTGAAATCATCGCTGATGGGTCCAAATGCAAGAGAAGCATAAAACTCGTCAGCTTCCTCCCTGCGTTCTTCTACAACATCATCAAACAGGCCATCATCTGCAATATTGGATGTTTTTGAGGGCGAGAGAGGAGTTAGCTTCAACCGTACCACCGCACACCCTCCGTGGCCGGGAACATCATTAAATACATAGTGGGCCGCCGCCTTTGTTCCTTTCTTCTGTGGGTTAACAAACTGGACTTGCTCTGGTGGGGGACACCCTGGTGCAGGTGCGTTCTTTTGTGAGGATTTGCGTTCGGTGATGATATGGTCATGGAACCCATCTTTGACGTGAGGGCTGGAGTTCTTCCCGCTGTATAATTTCCGGAAGTTGGTATCATTTTCTGTGAAAAGAAGGTCGGGCTGTATAATTATGTCCTCGTCGTCAACAAATTTTCCATCGGGAGTGATTGGTGGAGGGGATGGAAGACAGTAAAGATAATTTCTCTCCATATCCGGATGCTTGGCCTTGATATAATTGATCTCGCCATCTGGGGTGACCGAAGCAGATAGAGATGGCCTTGTTTGCTTATCTAGAGGCCACGACCAAGTGTTGCGAAACCAGAGTTGTGGAACAACATGCAAAGTTGCAGGATCTGGACCACGATTATAGCTGGTAATGCGGACATAAATGTTGTTTGGGTCGTCTTCATCTTTTGCATACTGGAATATCAAAAGTCAACAACTTTTATGTTCGGCCATTCAACTTGATAATCACTGACCTCCATGAACACATCCCAATAGCGGTCATCGTCAAAAGCGTCCGAGTCTAAGATCTCGTACTCTGCAACGTCACGATCCCTGTGAGCATTTTCGCTTACAAGCTCCTCGTATGGGTACCTGCGCTGAGGGTATTTATACAAAAACTTCATGTATGAATGGGTAGGAGTAGAATCGAGATAATAGTAGAGTTCTTTCACATCTTCACCGTGGTTTCCTTGATGGCCAGTGACGCCAAACAAACGTTCTTTCAGGATAGGATCCTGCTCGTTCCAGAGGCCAAGAGAAAAGCAGATCCGTTGATGATTGTCTGATATTCCGCCGAGTCCATCTTCTCCCCATCGATAAGCGCGGGAACGTGCATGTTCATGAGGGAAATGGCTCCAAGCATCACCGTTGTCCGAGTAATCTTCACGAACAGTCGCCTAAAACAGTACAGTCAACGACGCCGAGAGCATTGATGTGGAACTCCCACCCATTGTCTATCGCTAAGATAAGGACCCCATCTCTTCCAATGACGTTCTCTTTTCTCGTCTTGGAGCAATCGATACTTCTCTGCGCCTTGATAGTCCGCGCCAAGCAATTCACCCAATCGCTGGCGATATAATGGCGGTTGTGTACCTTCTGAAGACTTGGGCGAACAGTCTGGTCCTTGCTTTGTGAGTTTTGGTCGAGAGATCGGTGCGGTTGCAATCACTGGTTTTGGAATTTGGATAGTGAGTCCAGGGCTTTGATCAATCAAGGGCCGGATTTCTGCCGGTTGGCCATTAACTTCATCCTCGTTCCTAAACAACCTGTTCTGAAGTGATTTAATGGCCTCAGAGCTCATGATAGTAGAGGGGAAAGGCGGAGGGCAGATTCTTATCTACACGTCCAGCTTTATATGTTTTTACTACTACCAGACGCGGTAGTATAGACGCGACTCCAACCTAGACTTTTCTGACGTCATCATGCAACCAAAAGACGTGGGAGTAAGAAGATAATTGCAGCAAGATCCCCAGAAAATGAAGCACAGATCAGATTCAAATGATAGTAGATGAGCGGTACCAGGATGACGAAAGGGTATCAAGCTTGTAAAAGTTGTTAGATTAGATGTTTGCAACATGAAAGAAAGATGAATGAGAGCATCATTATATCAGGAATTCATGCGAGACGGCTGCCTGCAGATAGTAAAGTGTCCTAAAAATTAAACAGATAAAGCATTTAAAAGATTCTCAATATCAATGCCATTTTCCCTCCGATCCAGCTGCCAAAAGTACGCTCTGCGTCCATTCGCCTTCTTCAAGGTCGTTTTCTTCGGCCAAGTCAAGATCCAAGTGACAGTAAGATGTATCTGATCCGGTAGAGCGCGAGGATGAGCTCAGCGTCTTATTAGTAGGGATGGCCGACGCGAATGAAGCCCTTGCAGGCGGAGTTCGAATGCTATCATCGACTGTAGGTTTCTCGTCTTCGTTTTCGCCTTCTTCGTCCTCCTCAATGCCTAACGCGAGTGATATGGAGGACGAATCTATCGCAGTATTCAAAATAGGTGGCAAGCTGTATCTGCTCGACTGTGGAGCTGTGACCATTGATCCGGGCGAAGAATCTGATGCCGACGATGGTCGCGACTGTGCCTGAAGGAAAGGCGATTGAGCTGTCAAAGAAGTGGCCGAGGTGATTGAAGGAGATTGGGAATCAGGGGATGCAGATGTTCCAGAACCCTTGGAAAAGAGTAAGTGCAATGATGGCCTTTTCATTCTGCGTGCCCGAGAAGCCAGGGAGTTAGAATGAGGCACATCGGCCTGCAGTGGAGAATTAAATGATAACGAAGGAGTTGACTTCCGGTGAATGATGGAGGTCCTTGGATGTCTCTCCCCAACCGCTGGGAATTGGAATTGTTGATCATAGAGCGATCGCCTAGGAGATTCCGAGAGGGGCAGATGTATGGACTCCTCGATGATGGGAGAAGGATGAGATTCCGAAGATTGCGACTTATCAAAGTCATCTCCGAGGGGAAGATGCTTCGAAGAATGTACAGGGGAAGCTGAGGACTCAGAAGGGGTAGACAGTGACTCAGCGGAGGATGTCAAAGAAGGCGGGAACAAAGGATTAGTTATTCTGAAGTTATCAGACGTAGGAGTCGACGGCTGATCCTGTGATGCGTGTGATAGTGAAGAACTGTCATCTGTGAGAGTATGCACAGGAGATATTTCGGTAGAGCTGCCAGGAACTGGTGATTCCGCATCTGATGTATAATGAGGATTTGTAGGAATGGATGACTGAGAGTCAGAGCGAGTACTTGACGTGCAATCCAAGTAAACAGTTGCAGGAGCCTCATATTGTCCTTCAACAGGGACTTCAGGAAGAGGTCGATCAGAAAGAGTTTCGTTCTGGATTGGCTCCGGCTCTTCTGCAATGTCCTCGATCGACTTCTCCACGGAGCCGTTGCCTACCGGTGCTGCACTACCATTATTGATAATCTGGACAGTACCTTCCTCCGATGCCGGATTCGGTGTAGAGACATAAACACCATTCCAAATGTCTTGGCTTTCACACAATGCCTGTAGCAAAGTCGGGTTCATGCCCAAGCTAGGACACAACACCAACAGGAGATTGCTCAACGGCATTTTTGTATCGTCGCTGTGCCTGGCCGTCATGTTAATAAGTTCGGTGATGGTCAATAACAGATCGCGATTTTCCTGAGGAAGTCGGGATATGAGAGACAATAGGTTCTTCCGTAATGTGTCGGATGGAGGGTGAGGGCCTACGAATGTAGGCATGGCGAGTGTAGAGAGAGATGGTGGCTTGCGCAAAGCTGGGAGGCCTTGCCTTGCACTTGTGGGAGAGGCCCCAGTACCCTGCGCGGCTTCTTGAGCACTGTTCGCTAGTCGTTCGGAGGACATGGCAGCGTCGAAGAAGCGAATCAATCCATTCGTCAAAATAGGCTCGGGAACTAGAGAAAAATAACAATTGATTCATGTACTCGATATATGATAGAAAGCAGATACATACGCTCACGAAGATAGGCTTTAAAGATGGACGCAACAGCATGGGGATCCAAATCCCCAGGGTTACATTGCGCAATATCGTAGTCAGCACCTTGAAACACAGCAATTAGAGGCAGCTCAAGAGCGTGACGACGTGTAAAGCCTCACCAGTGTCAAACTCTGCCCTCAACCTGGCTACATGCGATGAACGACCACTGACACTGATGAAGTATCGTGTCAGAAATATTCCTTGATGATGGAGACAAACTTACCGAAACAACCCAAGCTCTTGGATACCCCAAGTGCGAATGTGCTGCGCACACCGAACGACCAGTGCAGGAAGAAGGCGAGCCTCTAGCACAGCTGAAGGTTCGCTACTCATGCTCTCATCCTGAACGGCACTGCCATTGTCGTCAAACCTGCGCGCCCGTATAGAGCTCCGAACACTATCAATCGCAGTGTCTCTGACACAAGTCTTCAGGTCACGGCCGAAAACCAACCCTCCAGCAATTCCAGGTCCAGTTGGGTTGGGCCGCACAGCACTTCTGAAACGTTTCCCCAGAAATGGACCTGTTACAGACATAGATAGGCCTTCTGAATCCGACAGCGATGATGAGCCCGCAGAGTTGATGCTCCAACTTCCAGAGGGTGCATGCGGAGTATGTCCCCGCTTCTTCGAATGTTGGCGAGGCTCAGAATTACTTGAGCTTACTCGTGAGAGAGGCCCGCTCTTTGCGGGTGAAAACGCAGAGGGACCTGATCCGATAGGAGGCGACATAGTTTGTCCTAAATTTGATCCCGAATTCTTCGAACCCCATACCCTTCCCATCTTTTCAACTGCTCGTCTGGCGAGTCCGGCCGCGGGAGCAAAACCGGACGTCATGCTGATGGCGGTCTGACGGAAAGTGGGTGGAGACTGAGCGCCTTGAGGTGAGAGAGGTGAACGTCTCTGGGGCGGTGGAAGGTCGGGCAAGCTGCGTTCCCCATGCTCAGAGGGTGATGATACACGAATGCTAGCATTGACAGCCGCGTTCAGTCGTAAGCCGAGAGCGGATGGTCTTCCTGAGGTGGATGGGAGGGATGCAAAAGTCGTTGCGAACCCTTCTCGACTCCCTGCGGGACTATCTTCAGATGGAGATCTAGCTCCAGTGGACGGGATCGCTTCCAAACTCATTGATGGATGTGGTAAATCAGCAGCGGAAAGCAAACAGAGGGGGGGGCCGAGGCTTAAAGACTGCGACCTTCTATTGCGTATCTTCACCGATGAATTCGGGGATGTTCTGCGACTCGGAGAGCGAGACTTGCTGCGGTCCTTCTCATCTGTTCGATCGAGATCTTCTTCTTCCGGCATCGTATTCTCCGGCTCAGTGAGGAACGCGCTTAGACGTTTATTCACCGGGACGACAGTATGCGTTGATTGCAGTGATTCCGCCATGGAAACGGGACGCGATGTTCGAGTGCCAAAGCCAGCGCGTATCGTGTGGTGACTCATGGTGGAGTCGCTTTTTCTCCTGATGTCCTTCGCATCCAGCTTGTCATGATCCTTTCTCTCGTTTTCTTTCGAAGTAGAAATACTGTTTGGCTCATCAGTTCTCCGTAGATAGTCCAGGGCGGGTGCCAGACTTGGACTGGAAGTCGTCATGATTGATACTCGCTTATCTATGTTAGTGTTCACTGGCGCCAATCTAGATGATGGATGTGTGGGTGTAGATTTTGGCGGCAGCGGTGGCGGTGAAAGGCTCGTTGCTGGGGATGCCGGTGACGAACCCGCTTGTTTCCTGTTGAAAACGTGCGAAGCGAGTTGCAGTGTCAGCTGCTTTGCACCGAACTGGTGGCGTCCGGGAGTAACCTGCAATGGAGAACCATCACCACTCTGCGACTCCTTTCCCTTGGTGCCGCTTTTTACAGAACTTGCAGATGAAGAGACATTAACCTCCGCCTTCCTCCGACGGCCAGCAAAAGCACGGCCAAAGCGAAAGCCAGAGGATGCGCTGGAGCCTCCGAGAGTGGAGGGTACAGGCGAGGGCGAAAATGATGAAGCGGGGACCTGAGGGCGGCTGTACGCCTGACCCATCGACGAGGACGGATGCGAAGAGGATGGTGGGAGGGTGGAAGGAGGGCCACCTGGGACACTCTTGAGCGTGGTAGAGGAAGGTGAAGCAGAGTGATCGGTTGTAAGAATATCAGACTGGCTGGATACAGACGGAGGCACAGCAGGCAGCAGCATGGAAGATGCCTCAGATGAAGAAAACGAGGACGAAAGTGAGGCAGAGGAAATGGCGAAAGATTGCTTGTTCTGGTCCCCCTTGAGATCCTGGGATTGCTGGTGATTCCCAAGCATGATGTGCGACTGTTCAGATACGGGAAATGAACTTGAGGATCGCCTTGTATAGAATATTACGAATTCTGCCAGCGATGGATGGCTTTAGCATCAAGATATCAGCGGAAAGAGAACGTAAGATTCAGCAAGACAGGCAATGCGGCGGCTGCGAGGCCGCACGAAAAGGGTGAAATCTGTAAACTAGAAGGAAAACTCACAGAAAAGTAGAGATGAGAAATCCAGCATCAAATCAATGATGTGGTTAGGGAAAAGAACATAACCTATATTTTTATGGTCAGTGCAGTCCAACCACGTAGCAGAACTTAGTTGCAGTTGCACGGTATCACGGCCGTATCAACCGTCACTTGTCGTGTTGGAAACTTTACAACTTTGGCAGAAACGAAACGCAGACAGCCACCGCCGGCTCGTCGGCAAACAATAACTTGAATAAGCGCCGCTAACCGATCATTTTCATTTTCGTTCATTATACAGTACTGGCAATTTCTAGTCTACATTATCGCTATATACCACACTGATAGTTGGGACAATAGGTGCGTGTTACAGTCCGGTCTAATCTAGTGTCGAAGATCTCCTGGGAATGTGTGGTCGTGGAATGGAACCATCACTCCCCATCATGGAGCAACCAAGAATTCCTTCACCATCTCATATGTGAAAAACGATGTCGCTATACTCGGTGCTACCTTGACTGTAATAAATCCCATTTAGCAAACCAATGACATGAACAAAAGAGGGATAGGCGCTTACGCAAATTAGGCCATAAGCCTCGATACAATCCCTGGATGCCTTCCGTGCGAATAATAGTCTGTAGTGCGTCTATGGCACCTGTGTATTTATATCCAAGGCCTCCGGAGGCCATGCCTGTCACCTGCATCTTTCTCCGCAACACATCGAAAGGATATGTCAACGTTTGAGATATTGATCCTGTCACGAACAAATATCAGATCCAGATCATCGTGTTTCTTGGAGCTACAGACCTGCGAGGGCTCCACACAACAATTTTCTTGCGATACTACTCTGTCCGGGAGGGGTAATGGCGCCTCGTAGAGCCTCGTATGCAGCAAAATTTATCCCCACGTAGGGCGCAACACCCATCGCGGTAGGAACCAGACCTCTATACAAACCACGAATACCGCCCTCTTCGCGCATGACTTTGAGGGTCATGCCTCGCATAGAAATATCTGCCTTCGAGGTCGAAAGGTGAGGTTTAGATGCTGATGCCGACTGTGAACCATCCTGTAGTTGAATAGGTATACTAGCTGTCGCTATAGATAGTCGCGACCGGACGAGATCTAAAGGGTATGTGGTACCTATTGCAAAGGTAAGCCCTGGATAACATTGGGAAAAAACACTTGACGCACAGACAGACGTAATCCCTGCTAAAGCACCACTCGCCAGTCGTTTTGGGGTATCGAGCTCTTTATTTCCATAGGCAGTAAACCACTGCAATGGGAATTAGAAATAAATCCACAAGGGATCGGGCATCTCACCTTCTTAAGCTGCTCATAAGTGGTGAATTGAACGGCGCTATAAGGGACTATTCGCAAACAATTTATGCCATTCCCCCTCATGTAACCTTTAAATCCTTCTTCCCTCCACATTCTAACGAGACTGCGCCATACGCCTTTGTATTGACGATCCGATGATTGCGGTTGTACTTGTCTGGAAAGCAAGGTTTGTCAAAAAGACGGCGGGAATGATGGCTCCGGGTGGGACGGAGAGTTCAGGAGGCATACTGACTGGATGATCTTTAACCTCTCTAGCGGGCTGACTACCGTCCGAGATGTTGCACCGGCGACACCGCCGGCAATGAAATACGACGCAATCTCGGGCGTCCAGAAGGCAGGTTTTGGGATCGCAAACGCGTTTCCGCTGGTCGATATAGTATGTTTTGAATCAGATGACATTATTTATGTATTCCGAGCGGGCATGAAGGGGTTCAGGATTAATGGTATTATGGCCTATAAAATAAGCAAGAAAAGGATAACAAGAACGAGAGGAGAGAGCTCTGGAGCTCGAGGTTGTGGTGCTTGCCAGAAGATGCCTATGTTTGGTGGATAAAATAAAGTGGCAGTGGCAGGATAGATTGGTCTTCGGTCCTTTGAACCAATGAAAAGACACCGTTCCGAAGAGTCCACGTGGCCGTGACGCAGGTGAGTCCAATCAATTCCGTCGCCTCCCGTCTCGGGCGGAAAAACTGAGGAATATATTGATAGAAATCATATCGATAAGTATCTCGAATTATCATCTCAAAAGCTCTGATCAGCAATCAGTATAATGAGACTTGGCTGAAATACCACTTGCCATCGGATATCCTTTTTTTTTTGGATGAGCCTGATAACTACCCACGATCTTGTGGTATACTTCACACTGCAACTACTTGTGAAGTGAGAAATAACAAACAACTCATTAGCAGTATCTCATGTGCTGAATGTACTTCCAGCGAAAGCGCTTGGTCATTTCTCTCTTTCAGACAAGGCGCTTTTCTACAATGTCGACATCACTCTCGATCGAGAAACAAGTGGCAATCTTTGCTGTGCGAAGAGCATGCCTGCTAACTTCTTCTGTCTTCAACAAATTGGTCAAAAATGAGACCTTGACAAAGGAAGACAAGTCACCAGTAACGGGTAAGTACTAGGAGTATGTACTAGATCCATGACTCATCTACTGGAATCTAGTCGGAGATTATGCAGCCCAGGCTGTAGTCAACACTATCCTCAAGCGTGCTTTCCCGCATGACCCCATCGTTGGAGAAGAAGACGCAGATGATCTGAAGCGAGACCCAATTCTGACGAAACGTGTGGTGGAGCTCGCTAATGAAGCTCTGCAAAGCGATCTCGTCTTGGGCGAGATGCCTGAGTGGGGGATTGGCCCAGGCCAAGAGAAAAGCACAGAAGATCTCCTGAGTGCTATTGACCAAGGAAATCACTTGGGCGGTCACAACGGACGTAAGTCATTAGGCATGTTATAGGAATATAATCTAAGTAGATGCCAGGCTTCTGGACCCTCGATCCCATTGACGGGACAAAAGGTTTTTTGAGAGGGGGTCAATATGCTGTCTGTCTTGCTCTGATAGTCGACGCTAATGTCAAGCTCGGGGTGATCGGCTGCCCAAACTTACCCTGCAATCCATCGGATCCTGATGGCGAAAAAGGCTGCATATTTGTGGCTGTCCATGGTCAAGGTGCACAACAGGCGAGTTTCACATATTTCGTTCATCATCCGTCGACTTATGGGTACATATTCAATAGATGTCCTTATCAGGCGCGAATCCTACCCCTGTGGTCATTCCTGAAATTCCCTCGGGCTCTCTCAATTTTCTAGAATCAGTCGAGGCAGCACACTCAGATCATTCGTTCAATGAACGTGTTTCCAATATCCTCAGTATATCTCGCACTCCTACACGAATGGACAGCCAAGCAAAATATTGTTGTCTGGCAAGAGGGGACGGTGGAGTATATCTCCGCATGCCGACAAAGGCTGGCTACAAGGAGAAAATATGGGTAAGTGATTGTAATAATCCGTGTCCACGCCCCTCCCAACCTCTGGAAGGACCATGCACCAGGAACTGTACTTATCGAGGAAGCGGGAGGTACAGTCACTGACTCCCGAGGTCTACCCCTCAACTTTGGACTTGGGAAAACTTTGGGAGAGAACTATGGCGTCATCGCGGCTAGACGTGACATTCACGGTAAAGTCCTTGACGCAGTTCAACAAGCAAAAGCTATTGAAGAGGGGGAGATTGACCAAGCGAAAATATAGTGATATGTTATCATTTACAGACGTCTCTATACATATGTTATCACAAAGATCTGCCCGTGGCTCCAGGGTTCGGAATCACTATTATTGAACAACTCCCAAGACATATTTCATTCCTTGAGTAAACAAGTATGACATATCCAAACGAAGCATCCTTTGTTCATTTGTATAGGATGTGCGCATGCACGAAATCAACTGTTAACGACAGACACGGATAAGTTAAAGAATGTATGAGTAAAGTAGATGTTATCCATATATATATAGGAGAGACATTGAAATGACTCCCCTATCCTCGGCGAGTAGTAGCTTGTCCGTAATTTGGCGGAGGAAGTTCGCTCATCACTGTCCTTGTATCATCATCATCTGCCCTTCTGATCGCTGCCAACTTTGCTAACTCCTCGGAGCTTGTATGCTCTAATCCTGCTGGAACATATGGGAGTGGGCGTCGGGTATTCTGCGGAACGGTATCAGATCTAGTCCGTAATAGAGCATCCGCATAAACCGACCTCATCCGTTGGAGATTGCGAGTTATCGTTGAGGCTGTTTCCCATCTCGACGAGCGTAGGCAAACGGGCATCACTCATAGTCGCGGGGATATTGTGGGGATGGTCATTATAGCGCGCGGACTGATATCCATAATCCGGCTGCTGATAAGATCTTCCGCCCTGCGAGGTGCCGTTTGAAGATGTCCCATTTCTGATAAAACTTTCAGTGGCCCTTGTTTGAATTGAACTGGAGATGCCTGCTGAAGGTGGCTGTTGCGGTGAATAAATCCTGTAGAGGTCTTGTTGCGCTGATTGGACTGCTCTCCATCGTCTATAGAAAATAAAGGCGGCAAGCAGCGCGGCTAGAGCGACAACCGATGCTACAGCGATACCAGCGATTGCGCCTGATCCGAGGCTGCTTCGTATTAAACTATTGTTACAATCTTCTTTTAGCAATGGTGACATTTCACTCACTGCGTTGATGCATCAGTAGCCGAAGTACCGCTGGAAGGAGTCAGAATATTTCACATAGCGAAGAATATTTCTGGCTCACTTTGGCGTAGTTGAGCCACTAGAATTCGCGTTGTTACTGATTATGTGGGTCAATTGATTAAAAAAGATAAGATATCATCAGGTCTCCCTACCTTGCGAGTACCGAAAGCTGGGCATAGTCTATGTTCAGATATTGTCCAGCGACGTCAGGAAGATTGGTGACTGTTATTTGATGTTGACCGGGGCCGACGTTATCAACATGATAAAGCATGACCTGCGAGAAAAACAGAAAATTTGCAGCGTTGTATGTTTGTGGTTGACCGCCATCTAGTTGCACTGAATATGGCCCATTTTGAGGCCCAACCGTACCAAATAATGACATCACATCGGCTGTGCAAGCAAATTAGCAGCTATCAAGCACGTTGAAAATCATTGAGAGTACCCTTGTAAACGATGAAGTAAATCCACTGTTCAAAACCATACCAAATTAACTCACAGTAAAGGTAAATGTAAATACTGCATTAGCTGTGCTGGTAGAACTGGACAACAATCAGCTTTGCAAGGGGATTTGAATCGAGTCTTCACGTACTGGCCGGTCCCATTACTGAAAAAATTAGCTCTGGAAGGATCTGCAGGAGTGTTGGTCCAGGCTGGCCCTTGATAGTTGAATCTGGGGTCTGTGTCTTGCACAATTTCATCCGTCAGCACGTCGTCAGCTTCGCCCACTTCGGACTGCCAAACAATCTGCAGAATTCAAGGTCAGGTGCAGTCACCAAAACATTGAGGTATAACCTGAGACTGACTAGATCGATATCCACATAGTCGCTGTTTGTACCGGTATTGGTGAGGGAGACGCTATGTGTACCTTGGGTAACATTCTCACTAAAGATCGGCGTCTGAAATATCGATGTTGCAGAACCCCCATTGAAAGAGAAAGTATTGTCGTCTACGTTGACGGTATAACCGGCATGGTTGACCCTTTTGGCGCCATATATCGAGAAGGAACTACCGTTGAATGAAAATGTCGCTACTCCGTTTGTTATATTGCAGGTAGTAAAGGTTCCCAAATAATACCTATACACAACAGTGTATCAAAAGCGTGTTCCCGAGGGTCGAAAGCACGGGCTCTTACTCATCGGCAGATGCGTCATCTTGAGAGTTACCAGGAGCCCACGAGTCATCGTAGTGAATGAGAGGGCTTTTATCGTCAATAAGGGTAGTGACTAGTGGCATTACTTTGGCTCGTAACGAACAGTAGGGGGTAGGTCAGAGCAGTGGAGGGCCGCATAGCTTCAAGCGAGCTATTCGGCTATCTTTAGGGAATGCCCAGCGTAAAAAGCAATAGGCTCCATAAGGCGGTAAATTCTTCCGGAGAGACACTGGCAGCGCATCAGCAATCAAACAAGATCCCTATTTTTGTGATCGACTTGTTCCCAGTACATAGAATGGAGTCCGCTGTAATAGTAATGCAACATCAATAGATGCACATTGTAGTTTTCTATTCGTAGAACGTGTCGTAATTGGGCGTTCAACCTGTATCATGGAACGATGTTCACGAAGAGTTACTCACCTAGGACCTGATCAAAAATGCTGTTGAGTCTCACTCGAGTTTATTCTCCGCGAGCATTGACAGAGTACATGATGCTACGCCTTGCTATACGCGAGGATGGGTGTTGCAAGACTTAAGTCTTGTAGTACTTATGTTGGAACACCGCGCGATTTGATTAGAGTGGAGCCGCGCTGGTTGGATACTATCACCATCACACGCTGCACCGGAAGATAAATCAACCGGTGCAGACCGGTGCGCGCTCCTAGATATCACCGTCTATCCCAAAGTTGTGACATGATTTCGATGAACTCGACCGTATTTCGGAGCAGGGGTTAACGGTAAGCTGTATAACTTTGTGCCTAGTCACGGTATAGCCTGAGAGTTGGGCCATTACAAGTAGGAATCCTTGGCAAAGACACTATGTTAAAAACTTTTAACCTGTGTACTTAGCAAGCTGGGGCTGCTGTGCACTATAGTTAGTAGTAAAGTTCAAGTGATGAGCGATAATGGATAGCGGCCTATAGTGGTGACACTGTACTGGATCCTCGAGGCCGCCATGTCAGGCGCTCTCCAACAGATTCCGACAGTTTGCTGACAGTACTGACGCGGTGTCACAGCCTCACAGGACCTCGGGCGAATCGTTGTGACCTCGAGAAATGAGTTTGCCTTGAGTGCCTCAAAGTTACTGACTGGTAATATTACTAGTAGTAACTACTAGTTTTAATTCAAGATCGACTTCATAAAATGGCAACACCAAATGGACCGATATTGCGTGTAGGAAATGAAAGAATGGACGCAAAGCCTGAAAAGTGGAAGGATCATTCTTCAAATAGCACTGGTAGCCTGAACATAATTTGGTGGAGGCAATTCTCTGGGGACGCGACCATGTGAAGAACTGTTCGGAGACAAGCCACTATTGACAACATCAGAAAGATCCAATTTTCCTGGCTTCGCGAGAGATAGCGGTCGTCGTGACGTCTCTGCCTCTCCCGAAGGGGAAGAGGGAGTGGCCGGAAGGGCACGTCGATGGATATACTGAAAAAGTGAATCAACGAGACTCACCAAGACATCTGATAAACAAGTGCATACCTCGTCCTCTGAGGACATGATAGGAGAAATAACCGAGCTTTGGGCCTCTGTTGCAGGACTCATGCGAGAATAGTGCGTCGATTGCGAGATGCTCTGGGTCTCAACCGTCATGGGTATCTGTCCGTGCGGTTGGTGTTGAGAATGACCATTCGAGGCAATGAGAGCTTCGGAGATGCCATCATGCATTGTTTGCGCGCCAGCACGCGAGGTCATTTTCCCAGAGCCAGATGACGGGGGGTATAATTGGTAAATATCCTGTTCCCGTCTCACAGCCCCTTGCCATTTTCGATAATAGAAGAATGCAGCGATTGTTGCGATAAGAGCTGCAATGACACATACAACAATCCCGGCGATGCCCCCTGTCCCCACCGCACTGCAGATAGATTGAGTGTCAGGAACGCTAGCTTTATTGTGCATGATCCTAACCTTGCCATCCCAGTTGCATTTCTGTAGCTATGGATGAGAAAACGTGAAAAATATCGATAATAGGTTAATTCACCTCTCCGAGCCGGAACCTGTTGGTAATGCAGGATTAGGATTGGTCGCGCTGCTGATGTATTCAATATCGATGTCGCGATGTTACTTGAAGTGATTCACCTTGCTAATGAAGCAACTTCTGCATAATCAATATTCAGATATTGCCCACTCTGTTCTGGCAAGTTAGTGACCATCAATTGGTGGGATCCCGGGCCAAGATTGTCCGCGTAGTAAATCATAGTTTGGGTATAGAGCATAAATTGTGTGCCGTTGAACGCCATGGCCTCACCACCATCAAGTTGAACCGCGTATGGGCCGTTCTCCGGCCCAACTGTTCCATAAAGTGCAACGGAATCCCCTATTTGTACGAGACTATGAGCTAGGATTCTGTGGTATCTCTATCGTAGATAAGGCCTCACCCTGAAGTGGTCCACATTAGCTAACTCAGCTCGGCGCCAGTGTAATTAAAATCACTCACAGTGAAGCTATAGGTGACAGTGGCATTGTAGGCCGTTGTAGAACTAATGACCCGACGATTCCTTAAACGTATGATTTTACAATTACAACAAAAAGTACTGACTGCCCAGTGCCATTGTTAAAGAAATTGACTTGAGGGGGATTGGTATTCCAAGCAGGTGCTTGGAATTGAAAATCAGGATCGGTATCTTGAACCGTTTGTGTAACAAGCTGATCGCCTGGATTGCCGACTTCTGACTGCCATACAACCTGTCCGATGATTAGCTCTACCCAGTACAGCCTATGAAGAATACCGTACTAAATCAATATCCAAAAACTGAGAATTGGTCCCTGTATTTTCAATTTTGACAGAGTGCATTCCTTGCGTCATGCCACTCATATTAAACAAAGCCTGCTGGAAAAAGAATGTGTTGGATTGTCCGTTGTTGTTGGGGTACGTTTCGCCATCGACAGTCACAGAGTACGTGCCATGGTTAACCCTCCGGGAGCCATATATCCAAAATGCGGTGCCGTTGAAAGACCAGCTTGCGGCCCCGCCAGTCACATTTGTGGTTGCGAATGTACCGAGATAGTATCTTGAAAGGGATGTTAGCTAGGGAAATGTGCCATATAATGGACATACTGATCCGCATATGAGTCCGCAGAAGTCCCTGGTGCCCACGTATTATCGTATTGAATGAGTGGAGTCTTGTCATCGACTAGGTGGGTCACCAAAGGCATTGGTGTTGAAAGAGAAGCGCAACCAGGGGGGCTATTAGACGGCACCTTATACAACCAACATTTCGGCACAACGGGTAGAACTACACATGTGACATTCTCCCTCCACAGGTTGACTTCCATCAAGGCTATAAAAGTTCTAAGAGTGATGGAAAGACATAGATGACAGTGTAAATCTCATGTTGCTAGGCGACACGGGGAGGAAATCCTCTAAAATTCACTCGCTGATAAGAGCTAGCGCGTCATTGATTCATGTGCGAAAAAAGCATACATACATCAAAAAATAGATGCGGGAAGATATGTGCACCAGCTAACACACTTTTAAGCTCGCAAACTCCCATCATGCAAATCCCTGACCTGACCCGAATAATCCTATCTACGACGAGGGAGCGGATGGCGGAGCGCCTCTACCCTCGTGATGACCTACAGTATCCAATCAGCGAGCTGCTATAATATAACAGAGAAATCGTTTACCTCCTCTGTCTCCCCGACCACGACCTCTACCGCGTCCCCGATTTTGTTGATCTCCGCCTCTCCACTCGCCATCTGACCGGCCACGATAACCTACTTGATTGTCAGTCATGATAGCTCGACAGAGCCCTTAATAAATATGGCTGACCGCCACGATCACCACCGCGGTTTCCACCTCGGAATCCCCGGTCACCACCACGGAAGCCACCTCGGTCGTTACCTCGGAAGCCACCCCGAGGACCACCGCGTTCTCCTCTGAAACCTCTTCCACGATTACGGCCGCCACGAGGCTGAGTAAATCCATCATCTTCCGTATGAGGGGGGGGAGGAGTTGCACCGTTTATGGGTGCTGCTGGCGGAAGACTGGCAATTTCAACGGTTTGGACTACGGGCGTTGCTGAGCCAGAAGGTGCAAACGTAGCTTGAAGGCCAGCTATGGATGGCAGGCCACCTTCTTCATCTGCCCAGTCGAGAGGTCCATTGCCAGTGTTAGGTGCCGCGGCCTTGAGTGGGAGAATTTAGCCTGGGTGATACACGAAGCAAAATATAAACGCCAAGGGTACGCACCTCAACATCAGCCACAGCCTCCACAACCTCCACGTCGGCAGCATGATCAGGGAGTCCATTGGGTGATTGTTCGTCCGCTCTTTCTACCCATTCAGCATCGGTCTCTAGAGGAGTTTCAAGCTCGCTTGCTTGCATAAAATGGAAGCTACTGGAAACGCTCAAAGTCCCAGGGATACCCGCAACAGGTGTCTCTTCCTCAGTTGGAAGATCTTCCACGATTTCTGGCTCATCTACGACATCGGGTTCTGCAGGTAAGGGTGTGGGGTCACGAGGAGGGTTGAGGAAAGCCTGAACTACGTCAAGCAGACGAGCATCTGGGAAGAAAAAGTCACGTCTAGTATCAAATAAGCGGGCTGAAGTGAGCAATCCTACATGAAACACCGTTGAATTCGCCTTGTCCGGACAGAAGGCCAGAGATGACAGATTGCTTGGTTTCGCCATCTTCACCGAGGAGAACGTCAGCAGCTGAGAAGATGGCGGAGCCTTCTGCTTCGTCAAATTCAAGAACTACTGGAAGAGAGTTTCCGGAGGCAAGTAGACCGTGCAATCGAAGTAGAGTGAGAAGAGCCGAGGTCTTTTCTGCATAAGAAACCTATAGAAACCCTAAGTTACTACTGATTGGCGTTGATATCCAACTTACCTCCGTTGCTGTTATAGCGTCTGCTATTCTAGCGCTTTCAGTTCGCTCCAGTTCAACGCGTTTGATGGCCAATTCGCGTGCAAGTTCTGATTCGTGAGTCTGGTGCAACAAGTATGTTGGGTTATTGGCGTATCACTGAAATTATGATCAAGCATGTCAAACCTCGATGGCCTTTTTGACTTCTTCGAGTTCCTTTTGAACAGCTTCCAACGAAGGCAGAGTCTTCAAAGTCCGTTTCTGATCATCATTAAGCTTCTCATAATCCGTAGACGCGTAACTTGCTATCCGCGACTGGGAGGGACACGTCATTATATGTTGGATGAGGGAAGATCTCCCAATCGATCACATTTCACGTACGATTTTTTTGTTAAGTGCCTTCATACGTTTTTGGAGCAGCTCGACGACCGGACTTGGTTTCAAAAGTGAATCTTCAGATCCAGGCGCGTAGTCGGACCCAGCAACGAGTTCGGGCGCGAGGGCGCCTTCCTTCACGTCGGGTTCCTCTGGAGCTTTTTCCACAAGAGCAGCAGTAAGAGCGTCGGGTATGGTGATAGAGCCTTCTACTGGTGAGTCCGTGTTTTTGTTCTTGACAATTTTACGCTTCTTTTTCTGGGTTTTTGACAATGGAGCCGGGGGAGGAGCTCCTGGTACATATCGAGTTCCAGATATATCAGACATAGTTGAAGTGAAGAAACAAGAAGGGTTTTTGAACCAAGGATTAGGGATACAAACAAGGTGGAGGTATAGCGCAAAGTCAAGGATTGGCAGGAGGACAACATGAAAATCCAAACTCCCACGGGTAAATGTCAACTATCAGTGCTTTGTGGGGTCAAGGCGGTTGAACTCGGAAATTATTGTCACTCGTTATATTGCACTTAACAAACATGCAGCCTGCAACAATCTGTTCCCCGGAATTTAGCACAAACAGACACTCAGGATCTATAAAAATTCCTACTCGACATGCCGATCTCTATTTCAGCGACGGCAACATCGTTATCCTCGCCGAACAGTCGTACTTTTTGGTTCACCAGGGTTTGTTGTCGCGTCATTCCGAGGTTCTCGAAAAACTTATCGCGGCCACGGACAACACTTCAAACATCGAAGGACATCCGGTAATATCCGTCCCAGAATCTCCTCAGGACATAGCATATCTGCTGCAAGCACTGTACGACGGCGTGTGAGCTTTTACGAGCGTCTATGCCGCATGTAGTTCATCAAACACAGTTCTTTCCTTGCGTATGATGGCGCAGGGTTTTCCACCGTGTCTAGACTGCTTCGTGTTTTGACTAAATACCAGGTGCATAGAATCAAGAACGAAATTATCCGAGCTCTCTCTGTTTTATGGCCCACGACTCTTCCTCAATGGGAAGCACGAGAGTGTGCTGTGACAAATACTGCTGGCGTTTATTTACCTTATCCCGCGTATCCGCATCCCATGTCAGTACTTCGCACATTCCACCGACTTTTAACCGCATCTCTTTTGGCAGTGACATCATCATTCTAGCTCGGGAGATAGGCGCTCCAGCACTCGTTCCTTCTGCCATGTACGATATTTCTCGGTCCACCCCTAGCGCAGCTGCTCTTGGAGTACCTGCTTCTTCGGATCGCAGCACCACAACCAGATTAGATCATGAAGATCTTCTACGAGTCTTACGAGGCCGCGAGCACGCCTCTCGGTACTTCTCTACTTTTATCGTGAACGAATTGGAAGGAAGAGAGCCATCACCATGGTGCATGCGAAGGAAAGAAACCAAGCCCGTCGAAAGTCGAGCCTGTCAAATCGCCTTCGAAGCAATTACTTTCGAACTGCTCCGAGATGTCAACGGAATTGTCAGCAGTCGAACATCCGATCCGATCTATGCGATGGCCGACGCCGAAGTGATGCAGACCAAAGAAGGCCGACCTGAAGAAGACAACACATCCCCTATGCGAACTTGCGAGACCTGTCGAACCGAGTTTGGCGCCGCAGTCGATGCCGCCAAGGAGGAGTTTTGGAAGAAGCTGCCCTCGTGGTTTGGAGTCGAAGTTCCCAGCTGGGGCTAAGCACCTATTTTTTGTAATTCAACTTGTGGAGTCTTATCGATTTGTGACATGGATGAACACCGATTTGTTATCGACCTCGTTGGATGTGATCAAAATGTCAGCTTACTCATGTTATAAGCTGACGTGCTTCAAAACAACCGTTGGAATGATTTCCGCTAAAACACACACAGAGCTTGGGTTACATACTGAATTATGTATCATATGTGCAATTCTGGTTCAATTATGATTTTCAGCTCAAACTCTCGTCAAACTTCGATCTTGGATGGTTTCCTAATTGGTTCAGATGGCCTTGTCACTTTCCGAAGTCCGACGGCACGCATACATTGAAGTAACATTCAACTCGTCACGATTAACGACTCGGAGGAGTGAATACTGTCAGTCCAAGTCCATTCGGTACACTTCGAGACCTACCGAAAAACTTCATGGATTTAAATAACATAGTTTTGGGCGACGATCATACCAGCCCTCTCTATACAATATCCAACAATAGCCACAGCCAGGACAAGGAATCATCTTTCCTATCGACCGGCAATGACGGCAGCAGCGGTGAGGATGATGATTACGATGGATCAGACGAAGAACAGCAAGAACTTGAACAAGCGAGTTATCCAACTGGGTATTATAAATCAAATCTTCAGAAAACCTACGTATCACACCTGCTTATGCCTGTGCTATGAAAGCCTAGAAGCTGCCGAACGCATTGAAGGCATGGTATTGTCTTTTTTGAAACAATTGAACAGATCCCTGGAACAATTCCAACCCGACAACCCCCAAGGACGACAAGGCAACAGGACCAGGCATCGAAAGATAGAGTTACAATTTGCTGATCGCAAGAAGGGTACTTTTGATGGGTAAGACACAAGCGACTCGGAAAGGTTTTATTCTCATTCCTCCTTTTCAAGTTTCACTGCCACTCGTTCGATTCGCTACCCTTTCAAAGCCACTAGCAAAAATATAAGCTCTAAACCTTTTGGTGATTTTTGCCCAACTAAGACCCTCTCAATTCCTTAATGTGATGATTCAGCCCAGGTGTTTCGTGTAATGAACTTTGCTCACGAAGCAATAGTAGACAATATGCCTTTGACCAAACGGTGAATAACGCATTTTTTTCATCGTTGAATTTTCTGAGAATACTGCAGGGATATGTACTATAAAGACGTTCCGCTATTTACATCCCAAGCTACTGTAGATCGTGTGCGTACTATATTCCACACATCTTCGGTCGAAAATTGACAATCTATTCTAGCTTGTGGACGATCTCGCTGCAACCTTTGAGGTCGACCGTGCCGATCTCAATGTAGTAAGTATGTGAGGCAGTATTACACCTCCCATTCACATTTTCCACAGCGTGCTAGTTCGAAAGGCCTCATATGTGGAACTGGCCTCGTGATCAATTTGATTGGGGGAGAAACAATCCATATAAATCACTCTGAAGCAAGTCTTTTCGTGACCTCTCCCAAAGTTTAATGACTTAGACGGATACAGGGATCACTGATTCCCGTCAGCGAAAGCATCGAAAGCTTTGAGGTACAAGATAATATATCTTGGGTACTGGTGGTTGAAAAGGAGGTGCGCCTCGATATTAATTATGTGTGGATTCGAGCTCAATCGTTCCATCGCTCAATTATGTAGGCCGTCTTTCAGACCTTGTGTCGCCTGCAGCTTGGCTGCCATGCTTCTCTTCCTGGCCCGGGAATCATCATAACAGTAAATATTTACACAACATGTATGGCAGCGCTAACATGCATTTAGGGGAAAGGTTATCCGGATGTAGCTACTCGTCAGCTGGTCAAGACGTTGTCCGACAATCTTCCCTTATAGTGCGCTGATACACATATCTCGAATTTTCTCTCATTCCTCGCGATTTTCTAACCTTTAACAGTGTCCCAATTCTTGTGTTAGTGGACGCAGACGCATACGGCCTCGACATACTCTCAGTTTACAAGCATGGAAGCTCAAGTCTCAGACACGAACGACAGACACTTGCTGCAGACCGCGTGCAGTGGTTGGGTATCCAGATGACAGAATTAGCAGAGTATGGGAAGCCCTATCATTAGCACACACTGATTTAGCCATCCACTGATTGCAGCCTCGAAATCGATATGGACAACTTGATACCAATTACAAAATACGATGAGAAGAAGGTATATGTGCTCCATATATCTATTGCGACCGAAATCCGCTGAGCATGCTCCTGTTAATAGGCACTATCGATGCTCAACCGCCCTATCACAACGATGCCCATGGAATGGAGGTAAGGTTTTCGGTGACCACGACCTCCTTTTAGAACCTGTAAAACTATTTTGATCTCAATAGGAAGGAGCTCACGCGGATGCTACATATTCGACGAAAAGCCGAAATCGAAATTCTCTCGACATCTTCAGGCCGATACCCTCCAGGATCTCCTGTCCTTCTCCACTATCTGTTGCGAAAAATTACATATTTTGTTGATTCTTCTGCATAGTACCATAGATCGTGTTGTGCTTTCCCATGTATGTCGCACTACCGTTCATCGATGCAGGCCAGTAATTTCAGGAGCAATAAAATTATATTCACGAGAAAAACCCGAGCATAATAAACATATAGACGTTATTCGAAGAGATCAGAGTTCATCAATTATCGACAGCAATAAAGTCCAAAAGAATGTCGTATCTACCTAATACCGGCGGGTAGGGGGGTAATCTAAAGAGTCCTTAGAGTCCATTCATTCACGATGAATAAAGAGGTGGTGGATCGACTGCTTCCTCCCGAGCTTCAAGGCTGGTCCTCTTGTGCTCTAACTCCAGGTGTTTTTGGTGGGCAACCAAATCTGCATGAAGCGCCGATGTAGTTCGGCTAACGCCACTGGATCCGCTAGCAGAGGGCGTGGAAGACTCGTCTATCGCAGATCCGAGATTCGCAGAGGGTGCAAGCGAAGGGGAAGCGACCGATGACAATGTTCTCGTTGAAACAGCGCGATCAGGGAAAGGATCATGGGGATTTGGCAATGGCAGCATAGAATCATCTTCCGCCGTTTGCTGAAGATCCACAATCGGCGACAGTGCACTATGACGATGCCACGCAGATACAGGATGCGAGTCGCGGCGAGGGGTGTTGAGCAATGGTGCGGAGCTCGATATTGTTGAGCTAGGCTCGTGTGCGTCATCAGAACGGTACGATTGAGATGTGTCCAATGGAGGAAGAGGCGGTAGATCATCCCGCGTGGTAACGGGCGGTACAGAAACAGGCGGGGCGTATCTTTGGACTTGAGATGTAGGTTCATATGCTGCAGATGATTCCTTGACCTTCCGCGCCCTTCTTCTCCAATAACACAGACCTAGCAGTAGGAGAACTGCGGCGAGTACTATGACCCGTGGTTAACGAATATCCCAGACGAGAATTGTAGAAGACACACTGATTCCCAAAGCTATTGCAGCTCGTGCGCCAGCACTCAGAGAGTGGCTGGAATTAGCCGCAGAACATGTCCCATTTTCCCCATTGCTGCTACCGCTGCAATTCCCATTGTTGGTGCTTCCACTCATAGATTTACCGGTGGATGATGACATTCCAGAGCTGGAGCTATCATAACTATTTGAATTAGAAGTAGTGCTTGAGCTTGAGCTTGAGCTAGAGGTCGTTGTGGTACTGGAGTGATCTTTCTTGTCGTCTGTGCTAGAAGTAGTTGTGGTAGTGCTGCTGCTGCTGTTATTATCATTATTCCCATTGTTATTACTCCCGCTACTGCCATTACTGGGATTGCTCGGATTGCTTGGGTTTGAGGGATTGTCGTCGTTGTCATCGTCGTCTCCATTGTCCCGAGCAAATACGTCTCTGCAATTTTTATGAGATACCATTTGTTTAAACGGAAACCGTCTCACCCAAGCTGTTTGACATGAATGGGATTGCCAACAGCAGAATACGGCTGCAAGGCAAGGACAAAGCCTAGCGCTGGAAGTAGCTCAGCCATAGTCACGACGAATGACCCCAGGTAACGCGGTACAAGAGTGGAGACGAGGGAATTGATTCAATCGTGGTGGAAAAGGGAGGCAGTAATTTCCTGACCATGGCGAAGAAGAAGAAGATGCGGGACACAGCCCTTGAATCTATTCCGAGAAACGACATGCCGGAGACGGCTTAGCGCAGGATCATACAGCGAGGAATGTCAGAAATCAACGTCATGTTATCCAGACACAACCGCTCAAACCCCGCTCAAACATGGTTTCCGTGACATTGTGAGGTGGTGAAATTTTGGTGTCACAATGTTAAAACATACATTTTATCCAAGGCTATGTCACATTAGAGGTGTGGGTATCCTGTACAATTTTTAGAATGTGGGCTTGAGAAAAACAGACCCGAGAGTTGCATCACATTGTCATTTACTTAGAACACCAAATATAGTTAGTTTATGTAATCATGATAATCAGCGACGCGATTAATGACTCACGTGACTGACGCGACGCGTTGATGGCGTGGCGGAGTCTGAATATATTCTCCCGCTATAACACGACACTTGGGCGGCAAGTCAAATCTTAACCAGGTTCCATCTTAGGGAGAGCATTCACAACATCTCAAGAAGATATTCCTATATTTCTTCTGCGCTCAACTGGTCTCTGAAGATTTGGATATCATGGTGCAAACACGATCCTCAGTGCTCGGAAAGCGCGCTCATCAGGTCGATGGCCCTGCAGTAACAGTTGCAAAGCCTACCGACACCCAGGTACCCCCAACACCTGAATTGACACCAAAGCAAAAACGTGCTCGTGTCTCTATCGGCGTAGAAGGTGATGCCAACAAGGAAAATGTCCCGCCTTTTCGTCCCGAGATTCTTAACGATTCTTCGCCAACAAGTGTGCGGCCTCCGACCTCTCCGGGACGAGCCAGCACTGAAATTGAGAGTCCCTCTCAAGTCCGAGCTAGTCAGCTTTTTCATTGGTCACATTAAACATAGTCTGACAGACATTATTTCAGGTGCACGAAGATATGCTTCATCTTTGGACCTTCCCCATGTTACACCGGCAGCGTCGCTTTCTTATCTTGCCATTTCTACTCCTCCGCCGACCCCCCCAGTTTCTCTTCTTCCCATATATGTCCGGGTAAAAGCTACTTTGCGATCGACATGTACGGGTTCATCCATCCTCGCAGGAAGAGACGAAGAGCGGGCCATCATTGAGACCTTCGTCACTAGTCCCTGGGAAGGGGAGGCAAGCTCTGAAACAACTTCTTTGTATATTTCGGGAACTCCGGGTACCGGGAAAACTGCTCTTGTGAACTCTGTGTTGCACTCCTTGCAGAGCGACGAGGACATGACGAGGATAAAAATTGCACTAGTCAATTGCATGGCTCTTGGCAGCATAGATGCCCTCTGGGAGCGTCTCTCTGAAGAGTTTTGTGCTGGAAAATCCACCAAGTCGAAAGGCAAGGCAAAAGGCAGGCCCGCCATCGAGAAGGCGCTCAACAACCTGAGTACACCTTGGTGAGTGCTTAATCGCTTCATATCAACAATTTGTTCGCTCATACTAAAGTTGATGTTAGTGTTCTCGTTCTAGATGAACTTGACCACATAGCTGCTTCGAATCAATCTTTGGAGTCGCTTTTTTCCTTGTCACGCAATCACTCTTCTGTCTTAAGAATCATCGGCATCGCCAACACACATACGTTGACATCGTCGCTGTCCCAAGTTGCCGACCACAATGTGACTGGAGTTCAGACTCTGCACTTTGCGCCATACACTTCGACTCAGCTTCTGCAAGTATTACAAGCGCGTCTTGCATTACTTCAGGATGGAGACGCAAACCCCGAAATCGCCGAACAAGTCAAAAAGCTTCTTCCTCCCCCCACACTTGCTCTACTCTCAAAGAAGATTGCTTCTCAGACGGGAGACGTCCGCGCATTATTCGAGGTTCTCCGCGGAGCAATAGATGCTGCCGTGACTGCTGCCCAGCCCGTAGACGCTGAATCAAATCCCCTCGCTGCCCCACCACCAATTGTCACTCCGAATAATATCCTCTCGGCGCTGAAAGCGTACCTTCCATCTACAGCTCCTGCGCGATCATCAACGTTGTCAGGTTCCACCAACAGCGAGATTGTGACCAAAGTGAAGAACTTGGGCATCAACGCGCGCCTCGTCCTTATGTCTACGCTGTTGGCGTCAAAACGTTTAGAGGCCAGGTTAACGCTGTCTGGGTCCAATGTTTCATCTCCAATGAAATCGCCTGTGAAGCGGACACCTTCAAGCGCTGCTATCTCCAGCAAGGGATCGACAATTGACGCTGCCCAACTACATTCATATTATTCGTCAATCCTCACACGTGGTGATAATGACATATTTGCCCCAGTATCAAGGAGCGAATTTGCAGATCTCATTGGCATGTTGGAGACTGTTGGGTTGTTGTCAGCACCTGTTGCAGGCAGTGCCTCAGTAACATCCACTCCTTCAAAATCTGGCCGCCGTGGTTTCGGACGATCTGCGTCGTTCGGAGGCACCGCTAAAGCTTCCGGAGCGTGTCAAGAGATCAAGCTTATGGAAACTGTGCGGCTGGATGAGGTGCTGAGAGGTCTGGGTATCGAAGGTAGTCAAGCAGATGCCGGTCATGCTCTTGAGGAAGAAGTTAAGGCAATCTGGGCAAGGGAGAGTTCCCGACTGAACAAGGACACCAAAACGAAGATGCGGCTTGAGGGAGTCGTCGATCGTCCTTTCGAGGAGGCGTTCGAAGATTGATTCTTTTTCACTCTATGGTTCAAGGTAGTATTATGTATTCATCAAGTGTAGTTTCGTTTCACATATATTTCACGCTTCCATTTTACTTGCATCCACAGACCAGGTTTCACTTCCACTTTTTTCTTTACTATCGTTATGCTTGATTTTGATTACCCATGTAGCACGACCTGATGTCCAATGGAAATAATATGTTGCCAGACTATTGGGGCGATCATACTAATACACTCTCGAGTAGTACCAGAACTGGTCAAGTCCTTCATGATGCATGGGTTTCGTGCGTGTCGTGTCAGTTCTATTGTTCAATAATGTCAAGAGTGATCAAAATGAAGCCGTTCCCCGATATAATCAATCAAACAGCTCTAGCCCAAAAACTCATTCCCGGGGTAACATAATAACATGGAGGTCTGTTCATGTTCCTCGAGCTAGTCATGTGTCTTACACCATTCCATAGAATGCATACGCGCATAAGTATGGGATAGTATGAAGATGCTGTCATATCAGAGACATTACTTTTGAAATGACAGGCCATCACCAACAATCGTTGAAACAATAGTATATACGTAAGTATTTGCATTCCATACATGAGGGTTCTAATCTTTGCCCATGTAGTTAGTATCTTTGGGCCCCAGCATATTGATTCAGATGCAAGACATGAAACCATGTTATTCAATGCTCGCATCGGTTTATATGTGCGTACTGATGCATCGGTGCCAGTGGTAAGGATATCCTGTTGTATAACCCCAGAAACAACATGAAAGACTTCCATCTCGCAGCTTTGGTCGTCTTCGCTGGCATCTCTGTCGCAATTTTCAGGAGGCGCTTCGCGAAGAAGGGTGCAAATCCTTCAAGTTTACCTTTCCCTCCAGGTCCTAAACCTCTCCCTCTGCTTGGGAACCTCTTGGACATCAACCCCGCTAGACCTTGGTTCACATACACTGACTAGGCGACGAAGTATGGTTCGTACACAAACAATCTGGAAACAGAATTTGTATAAGTCGTCTAACCACCTACCTTTTCAGGTGACATTGTCTATTCCTCTCTCTTGGGCCAAGATTACATCGTCATCAACTCTGTCAAAGTAGCGAAAGCACTCCTTGAACAACGATCTGCTATACTGTACCGTTTCGACCAACTCTTCAGTCACAGGTCACAGACCCCTCTGAAGATGAAGAGTTAGCAGGGTGGTCACAGGTCACAAGTTGCATTGAAGTCTGGGACAAAAATCACCCAGATAAGGCAACTAAAAAGCCGCTTTTCATCCGCACCGTAAACGACTCACTTGCGACATTGAAATTGAAACAACTATAGGACAGTGCAAAACTGCACGGAAACATTGGTGCACTATCCTACTCATTCCACCACCTCAGTGCTGTGTTCGAGTACAACTTGTGCTGGTTTTTCGACACTTTCCTTGCCCCATACCCTCATGCTTGTCAATCTCACTTTCCTCGAGCTCCGGCGCCTTTGCCACATCCAACCCCCCGTCTTTTGATGCTTCCACAAAGTATCCTCTGAGTGTGTGTTTCAGACCAATCGACCTTCTTCATTGTGTCCATAGCGATTTTCCGTGGGTTGTGCTTTGAGATCTCACATGACAACTGATAACAGGACTCCACCTCAGAATTGTCGTTACCTTCTTCATCGTGATGTTCATTTTCTTTGTCGTCCAACTTTTCGTCCTTGAGGTCTGGTGAAACATCGAAAGTGTTTAGGACAATGAAAGTCTGAAAGAAAAATACGATGATGTTTTAATTTGTACATGGCCATGTCCTTCGTTTCGAACCCGCAGCAAAAAAACATCTTTGCAATTTACGGGTGCTGAAGCGCTGATATTAAGAGTCGAGACTCTGGCGCTTCAGGGGCCTGTTTATAATTCCATCCATCTATTGTAGTGTCAACACCTCCAGGGTGGCTTTGCTTGGAGGATCTTGAGGACCTGAAGACTTGACGAGAATGTCACAGCTCCCACGGACCCTTGAAGAGATGAAGAGTTGATAGGTAAGTGTCACAGGTCACATTGGCCGAAGAGTTGGTCGAAACGGTACAGTATACTCGGATCGTATTTCATCACCATTGTACGAACTGTAAGTGATTGATTTCTAACCCTTTTCAGATACTCACACATGTCTCATGCTTTCGGTGTATGTTAGCTTCGGTATCGACTTCAGCACTCCTGCTTTAGGCTACAATAATACCTGGAAGCTTCATCGGAAGCTATTTCATTTGACTTTCCGCGCAGGAACCACCACTAAATACCAATATTTATACCCACGAACTGCTCAAAAATTGGTGCTCAGCGTAATTGACGGATACAAAGGCACAGCGGACGAAATGAAGAGACATCTGATGAAGTACTTCCATCCTTATTCTTATCGGTTACGAATGCATTGACGATCGTCACAGCTTCTCAGGTGCCATCATTATAGCTGTCACGTATGGGTATGAAGTCACCTCTGAGCATGACCCGATCCTCGGTCGCGTGCGACAACTTATGGCGATACTTGAATTGGAATTACCATCAGAGCGTGCGGTGTCGATGACAGCTTTCCCGTTGTGTGAGTGCATTTATCTACGGTTTGCTCCATCAGCGAAGCGAAGTTCGATTCTTCTTTAGTGTCCCGCCTTCCTGCATGGATTCCCGGTCTGGGATTCAAAAGAAAATCGGCTGAAAGTCGCCAGCTTTTGCATGATATCAAGAATATCCCGTTTAACTATGCCAAGAAACAAATGGTATCACCGTTCTTATCCGAAGAGTGCATTTTACACTGATTGAAATATAATACCAAGGCTGCGGGCACGGCTACCAATTCAATGGTAGCTGATTTCTTTTTGAGCCAAGAGGGTGCTATCGATCCTCATTTGGAAGATACCATGAAAGACACTGCTGCTGCGATGTTTTTGGGTAGGCAGAAATTTATTTCATATCGTCCGCCATAGATTGACGAGCTTATCCCAGGCAGGACTGACACTGCAGGTCTTATTTTCCATTTTCTATGGCTGTTTCTGACTGTGATTTAGACCTCAGCTGTACTGTATGTGTTCATTTTAGCAATGGTTCTCTATCCCGACGTCCAGCACCGTGCGCAGGCCGAGATCGATGCCTTACTGGGAAGCGATACGATTCCAGGATTTGAGCACCGAGAATCACTTCCATATGTCGAAGCTGTGGTGCGGGAGACTCTGAGATGGCACCCTGTAGCCCCACTAGGCGCGAGGCATCCTTTACAATGGCCGCCGGGATCTGATTTCATTCTGTTATAGGGCTGCCGCATGTGTCTACGGCTGATGATACATATAATGGCTATTACATTCCAAAAGGTACGTACGACCTGTGCTCCGGTTATTGTTCTCCGAGGGTGACCTTAGATCTGACAAAAAATCAGGGGCTGTCATGGTGTTCAATACCTGGTGCGCTCTTCAAACGCTTTGAACTTCTCTTCCTTCACACTGACTCTTGCTTATAAGGGCGATGTCTCATAACACAATCGACTTCAACGATCCTGGTCGATTTAACCCCGACCGATACTTCCTCTCAGACGGAAAACTCTCACCTAATGATGCAGTCCTAAATAGCCCTTCCTTTGGATTCGGAAGACGAATCTGGTACGTCCCGTCGCCATTGATATCTACGGATGCTTATCATCATTCATTTCCAGCCCAGGAAGATTCTTCGCTGACGCATCAACCTGGGTTGCTATCACGACCATGCTCGCAACCCTTCGCTTTGCGAAAGCGTTCGACGTCAATGGATGCGAAGTCGAGGTCAAACCTGAGTTTACGACTGGAGCTATAGTGTGAGTCATTCCCTGATCATTGGGACTCTGTTTTGTATCTCCCACTCATTCCGATTTTCGTTTGCCACAGACATCCGGCCCCATTCCGATGTAGTATAACTGGTCGACACAGCGCAAGGGAAAAGGAGATTCGGGCTGCATTGAAATCCCTATGAACATCAAGTCTTGGGTCTGTTCATCGGTTGTTTCTCATATGCAGTCTTGCCATATCACTATAAGTATATGCGATGTTACAATTTCAGAAGACTGTATGTTTCAGCTCCCATAGGCGGGTGTTTGTTAGGCGGTCGCTTAACCCTCCTTGTCAGAGCGCAGATATGCCTTCAGGCTTCAGTAAATTAGAAACCACTTTACACGAGCATATATCAGATTGGATTTGTGCAAAGCTTAGAGAAAAAAACAAGTCGCGAGAAAGTGTAGTTCGCGAGCAGTGTCATCGCGGATGCCGGACTCCATTGAGAAGGCATGTGCATGTGTTTGCATAGCTAGAGTCGATCGAGAGTACATAAAACCTATGTCAAATACATCACATTCACGCCTCTGTGGTAGCTCGGACACGTTTCTTTGCGACGGTGTTTTCTCTACATGCATACATGAGTGACACCGATGAGCATTAGGACGTTCTACGCGTACCTGAAACCGTTCTTGAAGCGTCTGGAGACATCCTTGAGGTAGCGCATCCGGCCAGTACCGGTAGTCTTTCTGCGCTTAGCCTTTTGGCCCCATTCATATGACCGCAGCTTGGCGGAAGGGTAGCCGCATTGGGCACATGCTGTGAGGACAATCGAATATCGCAGCGATTACAAGGAGGCAATGCAGATGATGAAAACGGTTCAAATCAGCTCCTCGGCCTTCAATTTAACGTAGAGGTACGGACTTTTGTGCTGTCTGTGGAATGCACGAGTACCACAGCGCCGGCACAGCGTGTGCGATTTCGTGTGTCTCTTACTGTTGGGTAGAATCAACGGAAGATGGTGATTAGATCTTACTCCCAAGGCAGAAAACCGACTGCGTACCCGAATGAAGAGGTACCTATTCACAAAGATCCAAGCAAGTTGAGGAAACAATTGTGTTCAATACAGAGACATAGCTCATTGAAACCAATAACAAACCTTTTGTCTAGAGGAGAAACGGTGGTCAGCATTCACTCACATAGGTTGCACCGAAAAGATGACATCCATAGTCATCCACCCGAATCCACCGTCCAAACAGTCCAATCCACTCCAATGCTGCTCTCCGACGGCCTAGTAACATCCCGCAAGCTTCAAAGACTCACCATTTTGCCGTTACCTTGAGGATCGTGCGCCGGACGTAGTGTTGATGAGCGGGTTTCGTGCTTGGCTGGGGAAAATCCGAGAGACTTGGGAGTTTTTTTCCCACGATTCAATTGGCTGTGTAATTCTCGTCGTGACTTTGTTTCTCCAACACTATCAACTTTGGCATATTCCGTGTTACAATCATATTCGTATTGCAATTGGTATGTAAACGAAAAGCTATGTAAGGTTTTGAATACATCCTGCTTTCAAGTATGTGTCCCGCGTCAAAGCTTCTTCGATATGTCGTGCTGCCCGATTACCCTTGTTCACAATCGATGATTCCGAGAAATTCAACCTAATGGATATTTTGGAGTCACTTATCAAGATTGTACACGGAAGCAAACACCTGGATATCCATTGGTCGATGGCGAGTACTTCTATGATTGCCCAGGTTTAGTCACAAGACCACCTTGCCATCTTCCAGAAGCTGCAATCACGGGTCCATGGAGCAGACTTGTTATCTTTCGAGTGCCGTGATATGGCAATTATAACTACCTACCTTCAGTTGGAACCCACCAACTATTTCTTTGAGGGCTTTCAACCTTTCCCAAGTGGTTGATACAAATGGATTTCGATCTGGTCATTCGCAATGGCACTGTTGTCACAGCATCGGATATATGGGAATCTTGTGATATAGGTGTCAAGGCGAGTCCATTTGAACAATTGTCAATATTTGAAACATTCGCTCATCTCCCTCGTTGCACTTCAGGATGGTACGATCGTGGCTGTTGGTCCCAATTTACCCACCAGGCCTGAAACCGAAACAATCGACGCCGAAGGAGCATATGTAACTCCTGGGGGTGTCGACTGCCACGTGCACTTGAGTCAGGTAATCTATCGCTCTCGAGTTTGCTTACGTTCGCTGAGTTCGTCGATCAGGTATATGAGGCCGGTGTTGATAATTTAGAACGTTCCGTCATCACTGAGGGCGCTATCCCCGATCTCCCAAATTACGTCGCTGACACATATGATACTGGGACTCGCAGTGCAGTCGCTGGAGGTACCACAACTGTCGTGACATTTGCATCGCAGATGAAGAAAGACGAAAGCATCATTCCTGTTATCGAGGACTATCACAAGCTCGCGAAAGATCAATCCTACTGTGATTACGCCTTCCATGTCATCATCACCAACCCTACGGAAAACATCGTGGAGAACGAGTTTCCGAGGATGGTTGAAGAATTTGGGATTACCAGCGTAAAGTTGTATATGACATACAAACCGATGAGGCTCCGCGATTATGAAATACTGGATGTGATGTACGCCGCTCGCAAACTCGGTATCACGACCATGGTTCATGCCGAGAATACCGATATCATTGATTGGATGACCAAGTCTCTAGAAAAGAAGCTGATGACCCACCCTCATCATCACGGTACCTCTCGTCCACCCATTGTCGAGAGCGAAGCAACTGTACATTTTAATCTCTCATTCTGATACATAATTCATTCAACGTACAATCCACAGAACCGCGTCATCAGCCTGGCTGAACTGATGGATACACCTATCCTGCTGGTGCATATCTCAAGTGAACAAGCCACAAAGCACATTCGCGATGCACAGACCCGTCTCCTTCCTATTTACGGGGAAACATGTCCACAATATATGTTCCTGCTGGCTGACAGCATGCGGAAAGGGGATTTCGAAGGTAATAATTCACATGTTATACATAAATCTTTTCACTTACATACAACTATCTTTCAGGCGCTAAATGCGTTTGCTCACCGCCTATTAGGTAGACTATAGTTGATTGTTATTCGCCAATCTTCTAACTCACCGATCTAGAGAGAATAAAGCTGACCAAGACGCGATCTGGGCAGGGATCAAAAACGGAACCTTCACAATCTTATCTTCTGACCACGCGCCCAACAAATTCTACCATCCCAATGGAAAGCAGCGCGGTCTCCAGCACGGCAATCTGCCGTATGGAAAATTCCGTCACATTCCCAACGGACTTCCAGGAGTCGAAACTCGTGTACCACTCCTCTTCTCTGGGGGTGTCGTCACAGGCCGTATCTCCCCTCAGAAGTTTGTCGAGGTCACAGCTACCAATCCCGCCAAGCTGTACGGACTGAAGAAAAAGGGTGCCATTGGCCCTGGATTTGATGCTGACATAGTCATCTGGTATCCGCAAGCAACAGCCAAGCCCTTTATCTTGACAAATGATATGTTGCACCACTCAATTGATTACACGCCGTATGAAGGCATCGAGTTCAAAAACTGGCCGCGCTATACCATCATTCGTGGCAAAGTGGTCTTCAGTCATGGACAAGTTGTCGGAAAGATGGGATATGGTCAGTTTATCAGGAGGGAGAAGAGCTTGCTCCCAGGACCTCGAGACGTCTGGCTGAGCGAATGGCGACCATAAATAGGTTTTTACAGTCATGTATGTAACGATATCGTATCCCGCTTGATCCATTGTGAGCTTGCTCAAAATTCAAGTTTTGATTTTTAAAAATGTGATCTCGAGCTAACGCGACAATTGGCTGTCAGTGAAAGGAGCATCACCGATAGGACTGAAAATCCGGGTCAGGGTACACCACAAGAACTTTACGCGTATAGAATTCGAAGAACGACAGTACATGGACAGAACGCGAGCAGTTTCACAACACGAAAAGGAACACAGGCGAGGCGAAACAAATGAGTGGTAGTACAAGGTGGAGTGCAGAGACAAATATACGCGGTTAAGAGACCGACACGTAGTTTGTAATGAAAAGAATAATCTGGCTGGGTACATAGAGAATTATGCGTAGTACAGTACGATAGAGCGGTTTAAGGCCATACAAAGGTGAAAAGATCGTCGAACGAGTGGGAGGACTGTCAATAACAAGAGAATCACAGCGTACAATAGAAACGATCGTCGATGAACGAGAAGTCACGGGTCGAGCCATGAAGTGATGAAAGGTTGAATGCACTAGTCGGGTCATATCAGCAATCTGCATCACAAATAGCGATGACAATAGCGCTCACAACTTTCATACATCATCGTGGCGAAACGAGCGACAGGATGCTGGTGCATTGGAACTAGATGACAATTCTCGCACCAATGACTTGGGGGTAATAGGTCGCTTGGAAGCAGACGTGCTGAAAGACGTAGCTGACTTTCGGCTTGCTGTGTGCTCCACGGATGCCGAGACGCACGAAGGCACTGTAGTACTTGCGCTCCACCTCGAGCGTGGAGTCGTGTAAGCGACTGCGGGAGATGTTAAAGAAGGCGTTGGAAATGTAACAAGCGTCGTCCCAGCAGGAGAAAGGGGGCTGGAAGAGGATACGAGACTTCGGAAAGTCGATGGAGAACGAAGAATTGGGGTTGATGTAGGAGTTCTCAAATTCGGCATCTCTTCGGTACCCATACTCAGACTCTGTAAAAGAAGCTGAGCCAGCAATGCCTCGTCCCTATCAAACCCCGAACTCAAAATCCTTTCCACAGATCGGACCGGAAGAAGAGCTTGAGCTGAGTCTTGGTGCACGAGAAGCTTTCCTGTATTGCCGCCTTTTGGGTTCAATTTTTTGGCCTTGACTTTAGATTTTGGGGCAGGGAAGCGGTATTGCGGCCCCACCATACTAAGGCCAAGCCCAGTAGCGCCAACTGTCTCCGCTTTTTCGTGCGTCCACGAGCCACGCACTGAGGGAGGAGGTGGCGGTGGCGGTGGTGGAGACGCGAATGGATCATGCAAGGAAAGAAAATCAGATGCGGAATCCGAGATAAAGGGCGGAGAGATAGATTGCTTCCTTGCTCTGATTGAAGTAGTGGATTTATTACGCGGGCGGGGAAAGATATTAGGAGGCTTTGAGATGGTGTCAGCGACAGAAAATTTTCTATCTGTTGTGGCTAAAGACGCCAATGGAACGGGATTCATAGGGAAAACTAAAAGAAAAGGTCAATGTATGCGCCCAATATCGTCAAGAGGTATTCGTACGAAACACGTTCGCCATCAAGCTGATCGCCCAAATCAAGAAGCACACCGATTGTAAGACAGACAAAACAAATGTTGCATTGAGAACATTACACAGTCGCAGTATGCTTGAGATAGTTGCGGCCGATTGTGTCAGAACAAACAGCACGTTGAACCGAAGCTCGCATTCGTTCGCTTGCGACGCACGTTCTGATAATGCACGTGCATTTTCTTGCCTTGCGAGCGTCAATGTAAGTGAAGCAGGGAGACTTGCAGTCGTCCGCGTAGACTTGGCTGGCGAGTGCGCGCCTCGAGTGGAAATCGTAGAATGGGCAAGTGAAGCAGGAAAGGGCCATGTATCCGTGGTTGGCGAACTCACTCGGCCACTAGACGGCGTGCTTTTTTCCAAGATTTGCGGAGATGTATCTGTATGATTATCTTTCTCTGGGCGTAGCGCACAGACAAAGGTCACCATGGCGAGCAAGAATGCCGATAGATGCGACAAGATTGCAAGAATTGGAGCATGAAGAGCCGATGAGGATGGAACAAGAGCCGTGATGGTCTCTGCATATGATTATACGACTGAGGTCAGATCGATTTGATATGGACAAAGAATCCATACCGCAGGCAACAATTAGCACTAGCACAGAAAGCAACCCGAGTAGAAAGGGGCGCGACAGAAGACCAGGCGGCACACGGTGGGCAAGTATATATAATGTCACGAGAGACACTGGCGAGTTGTTAGGATAAAAATGTTATCACAATGATTTACTCACATTTACACTCCATGCCTATAACAGTTAAATCTGCTGCGTGACGAAGCGCGTTATTTGGCTCTACTACAGCACTTATGCCAAGACTGCCCGCTACTATTGGCAGTACGACAAAGGCTGCAAATACCGCAGCAGACCATAGTCTGAGCCTATGGTTTCGATATGAAATCAGGAGAAAAACAAACGCGAAAATGGAAATGGGGAAAAGAAGGGAAGGCGAGACGATGGACACGGCAACAGATGACGAAAACATCGAACTGGACGCGGTATTCGACGACGCAGGAGGAGAGGAAAATGGTTGAACAAGGGAAAGAATCACGGGAGACATGAAAAGAGTGGCGTAGTAAAAGAGCGGGAGATGTAAATGAAAGTGGGAGTGATAAACAGAAAGCAAAATCAACAGACAAGTCCAATTTACTCGAGAAAGGGGAAATCCCGAATAGGAAAGTATTCTGGTTCAAGTTGGCATATCTGTTTCTGTTCTTGTAAGCAAAAATAAATGAAGAAATGGTCAAATAAAACCTTGTGAAGCTAATATTGTACCTCCATGGAAGTTCGGGATACATAGAAATGCAACTCACTTAGCAGCAACGTTAACGTTTTCACTGCGGACATTTACGCGCCATTTAGATTCAGTTCTTCCGCGGTGATACTTGTCTATTCATTGAAATGAAAAACCCAATTCACTGCGATGGCTTCGGTAGTTAAACCATAACCGGGAGTCAGCAAGATGCCAGTGGGTAGATAATCTGTTTGTGGATTTCTACACTTGCAAGAAATATCAGCACAAGGTGCGAAGACCGTCATCTAACTCGAACAAGTCAGGACAGACACGGAAAGATGAACTGTCTTGACAACTCACTGAAATGCGATCTGAAGCCATAACATGACAGAAAGTTAGAGAGAAGAGTGGATGCGTTGGCACAGCCACAATGTCCTTCCTCGGTGCCGCCGGCAGCGGCAATGTCCATATACTGCTTTCCCTCAACCACTGATTTTCGGGGACTTGATGCGCCTCAAGATATGACAATCAAACATATTTCTACGCCATCGCTTATTCCTCCACCAGCGACTAACAAAATGCTCGCATTTCTTGTCTTTTCCCTGCTATTGGGACCGTCCGCCGAAGCCACAGCACCTGAAAACATCAATATCGAATGATGGACCACCGGTATCGGAAACATGAAGCAGGAAATGCTTACCACCTAAACAGGATCCGAGAAAGAATACACTGCGCCACATACTCGAACGATCGGTGCTGATCGATTGGTGATGGAGTACAGCTATGATACAACAGTGCTGACGATTTTGCAATGGAAGGCCTCCGGTTGTGCCTGCAGATAATATCTTATACGGAATTTAACCTCCCCATACAACGTTGACACTATCATAAAAGTAAGCACCGAGTTCACAATCTTGCTGACGACAGGATGGATCGCGACCGATGTACCCAGTATAAACAGATCCTCTGGATCTAGAGGTCCCAAGGTCGGCCCCTACCCGGAGATACAAAAGGCTAATCAAATTTTTCACGCGGGTTGAACGGTATGTATTCAACAACTGTCGGACGAAGTGGCGTATGTATCCAAAAATACCAAGTGCCAGAAACGATGTCAAATTAGAAATACGAGAACTGGCGATGGCTGTCTAGCAGGCGGCTGTTCGGGTTGAGGGATTGCCGACGCGGGCAAGCGACTAACCTGCTTCAATGGTGATGCATATTGAGTATCAGTTTCTCTCAAACAACATTGCATTCATATCATCGCTAGGATGTGAACTACTGATTCCTCTTTTTTCATGGTTATAGTATCATTCTGGGGCATATTGCGCATGCATTTGGCCATGTTGAATAGCAATTGTGGTATAAACTTAGGTCAAAGTGTGATCATCGATAACCTGGAGAACCGGATTAGTAAATACCAGTGTGCTCGAGTCAGGCTGTTGTGAAACTTACACCATTCATTCAATACACCAGCCACCCTGCCTGCTCTATTGCATTCAAGGCGGAGTCCCATGTATCCTCACCGGCACCCTTCACTACTTCCTTGACACTCTCCACTTCATCTCTCCCCAATTTCAATCCCTGACCATCGTCATTGCGTAAATGCGGGAACTTCCCCTCTTCTCCAGGCGTACCGACAGCGCCATCAAGACCCTCCCACTTGATATTTTCTACGACGCGAATGTAAGGGATGCGCAGCAGATATACGCTGGAGTCATTGCCGAAGAACTTATTTAGTGTGCGGGACACTTGAATTGACGTAGAAAGATGAATGAAACGATCGTCACTGTCGAGTTTGCTCACAGGAAGCCTATGAGGTAGAGGATCTGGGGGAGGGGCCGAGGCTGGAACGATCTTATAGATGTAGTTGACCTCAGAGGCAGTCATTATTGTTCAGCTAGTCGTCGAAAGTGATTGACAAGGATGAAGATAGATATATAAGTCGTCAAAACACAATCGGATAACATCACGAGTAGGCAAATCGTGTGGGATTGCGAAGTAGCTACCGTGAGTGCGTTGAGGGTATATTCTACTCAACAAGTCGACAGAATACAACAAGTACAAAATTAGTTGACATGGTACGTCTCGAAGAAAACCAACCTAATGTACAATCCAGAAAATATTATTCATATGAAAAAGCTCACAACCGCCACCCCACCTAACATCATCAACACGAGCAATACTCTCATTTCTTCACCCGCTGCGCTTCGCTCTAAAACAACGCCCCATTTCATCGGGGAACGACGGGGCCTGAGAGGGAGAGTATATCGTTTGATTTGGTTTGATGATCTACCGGAAGGCTGGAAACCAAGTGGAAGGGAATTCATCAAAGATGGAGGATTCCCAAGACCAGCTAATATCCTAATGGGAAGACGAGGCCGGCGTTCGACACAAACAAGAGATACAGGAAGTCCGTGATGGTCCATATTGAGGGTATATGCGCCGGACTCTATATACGGATGGTGTGGAGCGCACATGATGCTCGTGTATGGGTCTGAAAGATCGAATGGCGTCGGAAGTAGCGTATCTTCTAACCTCACAGCTCCAGGTACAAAGGTTATGGTGAACCCCTCGAGCCGAGGATTTGTTCGCGCCATATGAGCAGCACACTCAGCCAGCGATCGCTCCTTAGGGGCGCGAACAAGAGCAAAACGAACCGTACGCAATCGAGGTAGGGATGTCAATAGGCTGGACACGCTTTGCTGTTATGCAGGTGCTGACATTAGTATACTAAATTAAATGCCTCTATGCTTGATAACCTACAATCAGGAAAGACGGTCTCCTCTCACACACGATCTCCAGATGCATAAGGCCTGGGCATGAACTGATTAAACTCCGGAGCACACTCCCACTCTCGTATGGGGAATGAAATGTGAACGCAACACGTAGCAGTTTTAATTGTTTCATATTAGGAAGGCCCATTCCTGCAAGAAGCGGTGAAGTGAGAGTGAGCGAGCAAAGAGAAGAGTAGGCTGATGCGGGAATAGCGAGAAGCGGTCCCGCAAAGTGGGTCAAATCCGGTACCGTCGGTATCGGATGGGGTGTCGAGGTACGTAGACTTTGCAGGTTGGGGTGTGCTTCGAGAAAATTTCTTAAGAATTGCGAGCCATTCATTGTGTTAGGAGATAATGTCAGCGAAAATGCTAACAGTCGAGGCCAACGAGCTCTGTAAAGAGGTGATCGATCACGCAATGAGTACATAGTTGGTGAGAGGTTAAGGGATGTGGTAATGTGGAGCTCTTGCAGGTCGGGAGAACGACGAATGAGCATGTCCCACAAACGCCTGTTGGGTAGGATGGCGTCTGGAAAATCCATGAGATCTGTTATAGATACAAAATAGCTGCGACCAACCTCGATGTTCTTCAATATCATCCTCGTCAGCCGAAAACCCTTCTTTCAGCGCGAGGGAAAACCCAACCAAGTTGTTGAAGTCGAATAGCTGTGTGTGGTGTCATGGATACCGCCGCGGTGACCAGGATCGCAATTTTGAACTTACATGACTATGTGAATGGGGAACTACGGTGCCGTACGATGTAGCGATAGTCCGTAATCGCGGGCATCTGTCTCAGGAATGAGCGAAAGTGCAAAGATGCTAGACACAAAAGTGCACACGAGATGCGTAGTGCGAACCACATGTCGTCATACGAAGGGATTTCATCAGCATCCCACACAAAGGTGTTGAGTGCATCGAGTTTACTGGCCGCCTTTCTGACTGCGGCAGAGATGGTATAGTTGTCAGCAATGTCTTGCCCTGTGACACGAATGTAAAGTTTCTGGACATGTCGAGCGATATCCGGTTGACGGCATAGCATCGAAAGGGTTGTTGCGCATTGAGCAGCTGTGTTCAGATGCAGTTGAGCATACAACGCCGGACATAGGCTTGTGAAAATGTGTCGGGACTGCAGTGAGAAATCAAATGTCAATTGTAGGACTCGGGAAGTTGATCGCTCCTCACAGCAAGAGATAGATGGAGAGTGTCTGCAAGAGAATTTAAGTATCCGGCTATATCGAGAAGGATATCCCCTGGTAAAGAAGCGATTGGGCTCATTGAGGTCGGTTCCTGGTACTTGAAAAAATTCGTGGCTTTCAAGTTCAGTTAAATGTCGTACTTAGTAAGTACTAGTAGACTGGCAGGGGAGGATTTGAGTGATGCGCCGCGTGACCTAACATGTGACACTTTGATTATGTAAAGCGACATGAACGAAAAAACACCCAAGTACTGCACGCAAAATCACATCAAGTTCGCATCCAAAAGTATGCGAGTCGCAGAAATAGAATTCGTCACGTCCCAACGATCGTGGGCCAAACAGGTGTTATGAGCGATCATCCAGACAATGCACCATGTCATGCCTTTCCTCATGGGCCCATATCGCCAGCCTCCTGATGCTTATCTCGGTGAGTCATAAAGCAATGGACTACTCGGCTGACCTTGATCTTGACAGGTTTTTGAGAATGAGAATCTGAGGAACGTAACAACAATTCATTGATTACTTTTTGGAGAACTCTTTGATTTCCTGATCTGGAAGTTCAGTCATGCTCAGGTCTTCTGACCTTCCAATAATAAATCGCGCAATCACAATGAGCAGGGACTATTTGCAGTTTCGCCCGAAGACAGGTTCTGATAAAAATTCACATCCAACTTTTGATTGCAGCCTTCTCCTCGTCTACAAATGACCGCTAACTTATCTTTGCCAACTCTCGATAAGCTGGGGAGTTCCCTTGCAACTGATCTCGACGTACTCGCCGTGACATCTCAATGGTTCGCCTCCTTTGCAGGGGCACTGCAGTCCGCCAACATCGATAACGTTCTTGCTTTGTTGCTCGAAGATGTATTCTGGCGCGACATGCTTGCTCTCACATGGGACTTTCGTACCTTCCAATCCATCCACGCTGTTCACCAGTTCCTCACCGATCAACTTCCGCTGTTTCCAGTTTGTTCCTTTGAGTTGAAGAACGACCTGGTCGAACTACAGAAGCCTTACCCCGATGTTGCGTGGATCCAAGCCTTCTTTGACTTTGAGACCCCAAATGGGGTCGCATCTGGTGTTTTCCGCATCGTACCGCTTCCTGATGGTACTTGGAAAGCTCATGCTATATTCACCAACCTAGAGGATCTCAAAGGATTCCCAGAACAAAATGGGCCTTTGCGTGACCATCAACCGAACCACGGCAAGTGGGCAGCTAAACGGGCCCGCGAGATGGAATTCCTCGACGAGGAACCGAGTGTCATTATCATCGGTGCAGGACAAAGTGGCCTCGACGTTGCTGCTCGCCTGAAGATGCTGGGTTTAAATGCGCTCGTGATCGATAAGAATCAGAGGATCGGCGATAACTGGAGAAAGCGATATGGTGCCTTGTGTTTGCATGATCCCGTTTGTGAGTGAGATATATTACGGTGAAGCCTTGTCACTCACCGAACTCAGGGTACGATCATATGCCCTATCTTCCGTAAGCATTATGTGCTTTCCTCGCCTCCCTCGCACTCACACTGTCCCAAGATTTCCGCCATCGTGGCCTGTCTATACCCCCGCGCTCAAACTTGCAGATTGGTTGGAATCATATGCGCACACTATGGAGTTGAATGTATGGACCTCTACCTCTGCTACGTCAGTCGTTCCAGGCACACAAAAGCGCTGGAAAGTCTCGGTGACGAGACAAGACGGCTCTGTGCGCGTATTTGAAGTCAATCACGTCGTTTTTTCCCTCGGAATCGGAGGAAATGTTGGCAGATCTCCAGATATTACTGGCACTGTTCGTTCAGATCGTGTGCCAAATATCTCTGAAACTCAAAGAATGAGGTTGATTTAGGATGTCTTCAAAGGCGAGATACTTCATTCCAGCCAGCATAAAATGGCTTCCGATCATGCGGGAAAGAAGGTTGTTGTAGTTGGGGCATGTACTTCCGGTATGACTGGATGTATTGTATTGCCTCTCAAGCACAACCCTAAAAAAACCTTCTTAGCACACGATATTTGTGCAGATTATGTGGATCATGGAGTTGGTGAGTTTCCCATCATCTTATAATTGGTATTAAGTGACCTCCCAAAGACGTCACCATGGTTCAACGCAGTCCCACGTATATCATGTCCACGAAGGAAGGCATGCCGAGGCTACTTGGTATGTATTGTTTAGACTCGTCCGGAGACCTGTTAACCTGGGTAAATAGCGCTTTACTGGGAAGGAGGTCCTCCCACAGATGTGGCAGACAGAATTAATGCTTCTTATCCCAATCATCTTATCAAACTCGTTCATCAACGAGTGACGAGGCAAATAGCCGAAGCTGACAAGTACGGATCCTCATGTTCTACTCTATGAACAGAAAATGGCTCACTGGAGAAACTCACTATAGGGAGTTACTAGACGGGCTTCGCGCTCGGGGATTCAAGACCACTCTTGGCATTGACGATTCCGGTTTCCTGCTTTTGGCGTGGAACAAAGCTGGTGGTTACTATCTTGGTGAGTCGCGGTGTGTTTACGTTTCTTGATCACCTAACGTTCTCATGGATCAGATGTTGGCGCTTCGCAACTCATCATTGACGGGAAGATCAAATTGAAGAGTGACGGTCCGATCAAGGAATTCACACCTTCTGGTCTACTGTTTGAGGACGGATCAACCCTCGACGCCGATGTGGTGATCTTCGCCACTGGATATTCTGATGCACGCTCAGCATATCGCGAGCTGCTTCCCCCCGATCTTGGTGCCCAACTGCAACCTATTTGGGGATTGGATGAAGAAGGAGAACTGAACAGCGCATGACGTGAGCCAGGAGTGCCCGGTATATGGTGCATGATGGGGAATCTTGCACTTTGTAGATTCCATTCAAAACATATTGCCTTGCGTGAGTTGATTGATTTTTATTCTGAAATCTGCACAATTGATTCGACCTTCACTTCCAGAAATTAAGGCGGTCGAGGAAGGATTATTTGGCAAGCGTTACCGATGAACTGGAGGCGAAGAAACACAACAAGGATCATCATGTCGCAGGTCGGAACTATAGAATTGAATAGGGTCTATGTATATATATTACTGTTGTATGAAATCAACGTTGACGAATCACACTTCAATTGAATTGAGGCACTCAAACCCCAAAAAACAATACCGGAAGGATGCGTACATCACCATGGTTCATAGCATCAAACTATACATCTGATATATGTGTAAAGATACATTCACAGCAACAGATCAGGAATGCCAATACATAGACAACCACCGGCGATAAGTGTTCAGTACCTGTTCGCCCGATATCAAGGGTATCGTATATGGGGTAATAAGAGTATAGGTGTCGCACAAGGAGTGTATTTGATCATGACCTGGCAACCGGTCAGCGTTCACATCCATAACCCAAGACCCGCTTCAAGGAATAGAAGAAAAATATATAGGTGAATCACGCACATTTTGTATTCAACATTCGCAGCACTCGTTTCGTCACCTTCAGCCGCGTAGCTGATGATAATGTCGAGATCGCGATTGTTCTTCACATTGGGAGAACATGTCAATTGACCTGTGATTTTTTGACCCTCAGAGACAGTCAGTGTCGAGGGGGTGTAGAAGACTGTTTGTCTGCCAACAAGGGGTAAATCTTAGAGTTCTATGACGGATATTACTGGACACGAACTTCCAATGAGTGTATTGCGCGTGTGGGCCTGTGGAAAACTGGATTTTTTTGTGTGTGCAATCGAATGAGATATCAAACCATGCAAGGAATGCATGGATATCTAAAGCGGTGATGAGTGTTTTGGAAAATTCAGGATACAAGCAAATCATACAATCATTTCGGGTAGCGGTCAGGCTGAATGGTGCAGTGAAAGTAAGGTCTTCTTTTTTGGCGGTAAGCAAGTTGATGTGCTAATAGAAGACAGGATTGTTAATGACACGCTACTGGTACAACAAATGACATGAGAACTGACTTTGATTGAACACGGATCAGTTACAACTGATTTGAGTTCAACAGTATCCACTAGTGGTTCGCGAAGAGCGATGTCCTTGATGCACGAATAATCGAATCCGTAAACGTTGTCCCAAACTATTAAAACAGCGTAATTAGCATCAGATGCACCATGGTCGATCTCGTTTCTCACAATTGATCTTTTCCTCTTTATAATCTTGATCTTCTATCGCAGCCATATACAAAGTTGCATTATCAGGGAAAATCAAGCCTCCAGGCTTGAGGAACTTATCCCGAGCCAGCAAGACGGTATCAAGCATAGATTCATACAATAAGAAGTAGCCCATCCACTCAGAAATGATGATATCGAATTGCTGTATTGGGAGCTGGGATTCTTCAAGTTTTCCCTTGACGAGCGTGATAGCTGATCAAGGCGATTAGCATATGGTTGGAGATGTAGAAGGAGCTGTAAAATAAATAAAAAAAGTGAAGAACGCACTATCTTTGAAACCATTGGCCTCGATAATTTTTTGAGCTTGATCAATTATGTTTGACATGTCGATCTTGAAAATCGCGGTTAGACCCAGAAGTAGAAAAAGCTGTGGCAAACTTACTCCGACAACATGAGAGGCCCCTGCTTTTGCGGCAAACATACTGAGGATACCAGTTCCACAGCCAACATCAAGAACAGTTCTCCCTTTGAAGAGATGACCATTGTTGACGATCGCAGCACGGTATGAGCCTGTCCGAACGGAATCCTTTAACATCTCTTCATGGATGCCTGACGAAGAATGTCAATCTCCGCCTGGAGGACCCAATATCTAAGCAGATGGTACCGAAATGTGCGTACGAGTCGGCATAGCTGAGAAGAGAAAACAAGGTAGATTAGAATATTCCGGCGACTGATATGTATGGCAATGCGAACTAGTCTCTCGATGTCATGTTCTCTGATCCATCATGATGTGTAGATGTTGTAGAAGGACCGGGATGCGACATCGTAGTTATCGGTGAAGAAAACGAGATTAAGTGATATAAATTTTCGGTTCACTTCTGGTCTTTCCTGACGCGTCAAGCAACTCGAGGATGAAAAATAATGATCGGAGACAACACAGACAAACACAGCTCCGGTTCGGCCACTGCTTCGGCACCGCAGTGCTGTACTTTAATGGCTCAAAGTCGAGTCCGCAGTTGTTCTGCTCTCCATAAGACCACGACAGTCAACAGACTTTGATGATCCTTGACGACCACAACCAGAACATGGTGCGATAAAATATTGCAAGTATTCTTTCCTGCTGGCCTGACATATTCCTAGCAGACTGCCGATCACAACGATAACCCGCCAGCGTACGAATTTGTAGCCCCAGCAGGAGAACCGAGCAACCATGTGGATGGTAAATTTGTTTTTCATGCTTTTTTTATTGTTGCTTAGTTGATCGCTTCATAGATTCCCGGGTAGTTGTCGCGGACAAACCACCCAGAGCACCATCCCAGCCTCAATCCCCCGTATATGTCCATGGTCACTCTCCACCAATAATGCACCAGCCCACGGTGTATCACTACATGAACCCCAGAACTGGGGATCAGCTGGCATCGCTCTTACCTCCTGATCATCCAGAAATGATCTGTTTGCAGCAAGGGGGTCATGTTCCCCAAGCAAAGTATGGGTTACTTGGTAAGTGTGACGCTGAAATCCCATTCACCCAACTCATTTTAATCCATCACAGGAATACTTGCGGCGATAGTCTGGTTCCCTCTCGGCATTGGTCTTTGTCTCCTCGACCGCAGAGTGAAATGCAAGCGCTGTGGATACATGATTGATGAGGGCATGTGCAGCTGAGTGGCGAATTGACATTCATCCTGTGGTACACGTGTGACATCAACTATATGCGTAGCTCGAGTTGTAGCCCATTTATATCCCCATGCCATGTATCATCGTCGAGTTTGTGTATCCTTGTTCATTTACAATATTTACGACTTCATACCACGGTCACCTATATATCACGATGGACAACATGTCTTTGAGATTTGTTTATTATACACGTCTCCGTGTGTTCCAGGTGTTAGCTATGATATCTGGTCTTGTTCCAGTAGGGGCAAGAGAAGAACGATTGCCTTCCTTCGAAAAGGTCTGCCTCCGGGCCCGGAAACTACTTAAGTTAGGGCAAGTTTGATGCATCGCTTATATATTTGGCAGCGGCAGTCTCGCTCTCTACATAATTCTACATGATATACCTTTGCATGATATACCTCGTCATCTGATTGCACAGTAGCTCTACTAGCTGTTTTCATTGTGATGGTCTCTTCCTCGGCTGTCGCGCCAATGCTGCTCTTCAATAGCTTTAACCGGGTTGTCCTTATCCGCTCATAACCTGGTGTTGGGTCATACATATGCCGAGTCGCTAGCTTTAACTTGAACAGGCTGCAACATTTGCACTGGCCAGCACTGGCCGCATACTCCTTGGGATCGGATTCCACCATTCATCCTTTCATGCTATGCCTCCTTTCTCTCATACATGAGTGCACATTGCGCCGTACTTTTTCTGCTACCCGGTACTCAACTAGTTTGTCCAAACACTCTAGTGGAAGCGGGAAACCATTCAGGCTTTCCAAGCTCCAAGACTTGCTGACCGGTCGATTCGTTGGTCAGCTACTCCATCGCTATTGGCAATATATTAAGAGTGCGTTGGGATATATAAGAGACGCTTTAGATAGTAACTCCTATTCCATTCTTTCCCCCGTCTTACAGGCATGTGTCAGATTCTGTCAGAGGAAATGTTTTCAGCTGATATTCTTTTGCTCGTGTTGCTCGCAGTCCACTCAAAATCTGCTCGATGTCCGATTTTGAAGATCAGTCAATTTTGCATTCCTATGCTGAATGAAAACACAATGCTCTCTCTTTCCAAAAATTCCCGGCAGCCCATTCGAGAGAGTTGGTCTAGGGAACGTCTCGAGCATGAACGCGCAATTGCGCTCGCATTCGCGGATAGCTATTCATCTTCACTGGATACCTATCTGAGATTCTGCGCATTGCATCACATTGATCCTGAACCTACACCCGATACTTTATCGCATTTCGCGGCGTCTTTGTTGCCCCTCATAGGTCAAAAATATCTGAAGAGCGACATTTCAGACATTGTCAGCGATCTGAAACCATTTTATCCTCAGTTGCGCACTATACGCTCGTCCGTCATAGTGAAGAGGACACTTTCCGGAAGTCGTCACCGGCTTCGTGGACTTATCAAACGAAAAGTACCTTTAATGAAACCTGATATCCTACGCGTAACACAAGAATTGCCAAGGCCTTGGTCATTTGATGACACGTTATTCATTGTCCTACTACAAATCGGATTCTTTGGCCTCCTACGTATAGGGGATTTGGTTCGCCCAGATGATCCGGCTCGGCAGTCATTCAGGATCCCCTTTCGATTGACAGCATCAGTAAATTCTGAAGCCTTGCAATTTCGCATTCGGCATACCATCACCGAGGGGTCCAATGAAGGGGACTTGATCCAAGTGAGACGAAATCTCCTGGACTCGGATTTGGATCCTTTGGATCTCTTTCGTGCATACCTTCAAGCGCGTGACAACCGCTTTCCCATACATCCTTACCTATGGATCAGATTCGACGGCACAATTCCTGACCGCGCCTGGTTCATGCAAAGGCTTCGAGGCTTCTTTGAAGCATCGGTGGGAGGCTACTCACTCCGCGCAGGCGGTGCAACGTCCTTGGCAGTTGCGGGTATGTCCATTGCAGAAATTCAAGAACTCGGGAGGTGGTCACCTGATACATGGGAGCGATACATCCTCAAAAACCCCGGGCTCCTGCAGACAGTCCTGTTTCCTGAACAATCAATGTACCCGACTCCGTTTCCACAAGCTTAGGCAATTAAAATGTACGCTGTTCACTGTTGCGACGCCGTATGCATTTAAACGCTTCCTAGTGTAATAAACCACCACTCTCCGATTGTATCTTGATGCAAGCATATGTATTTCCATTTGTTTCAAACTTGAGTAGAATCACAGCACGTGTGTATCGGGATGTATTCTCTGTGGGTTTATAACATTGAAGGCTGTTAGGTGTCGACACTTATTCACGTTTATCTGGTCAAATGGCCGAACTTCTGACGTATATCGAAGCTAATTCAGGACTTTGAAATGCAGTCCAACGTTGCTTAACGTTGCTTGACGCACAAGGTTTTTCAGATAAATATGCCGTACAGGTCCTCAAAGGTAATTCGGTTCAAAAATGGGGAACGGTATGGTTATGTGATTCGAAAAGTATGTGGGCTTTCATGCACTCGCGTCAATTAACGCAGCCAACTCATCCGAGTTCATCCCATGCTGTCGCAGCGTGATCGAGCACACAAAGGGTCGAGGAGAACTAAAACATAGTGATATGAGCCGATAATTTATAGTAAGCAGAGAATACGAACATTACAGCCCCTGATGGCCAAGTTATATCAACGTCAATATCACAACCATTGTCATCTTTGGCTTTGGAGATGTCACACTGACCAGACTGAAGCCTCCGCGAGATATCGCCCAACACAAATTCGTCTAAATTCGTCTTCCAAAGCCCCATGCAAAGCTAACGGTTTCATCAGTGAGTCCTCCGTTGGCGTCAAGGAACCGATCGGGTATGAATTCCGAAGCCTTAGGATACCTTGTCTTGTCTCGCGACATGGCCTTGCAGCAGAACATCAGTTTAATACAAAGGGATTGTTTGGTTCTTACCATGTGTTATGGCATTAACATAGAACCTAGGCAAACTTCAATACCAACTATTTGGAGGTGTTGTAAAAATTACTTTTAGGAATGTGATATCCGCCATAGACATCATCTTCAGTGTTGCTGTGCGGAAGAGCTGAACTTGGACTTGCGAGGTGGAAGAATGATTCAATGAAATTCGCTTTTGATGTGTCAAAATCTTACCCAGTGGAAACACCGGATACCACCTGAGAACCTCTCGGAAGACAGCGTCGATGTAGGGTAATGAAGCTCTGTCTTCAAAATTTGGAAGTCTATCTTTGCCTACAATAGAATCGATTAATTGTTGGGCTCGTCTTTGCACATCAGGATGCAAAACCATAGCAAGGAAAAGTATGATTAGCGTTGACTTCGTCTTCAATTGGTCAGATCTTAGATGAATGTTTGAAAGTGTGATGACTCGCCGTTTCCGATCCAGCTATACAACTGTGCAAACCAGACAGTTAAAAGTTGTCTCTGGTGAAGCAACAGGCGCGACGTCTCACCTGAAAAAGCAGTGGCAGAGACCTCTTTGATGTCCGACGTTGTTGGACCTTTGTTCTCTTGAAAATTTCTCAAGTAATCTGAAGCAATAGAGGGTGCAGCCGTCCCTTCAGCCTGATAGCGATTCAATTTAGCGTGTTCCCATACGAGGAATATGATTAGTGTGCGCACCATTCTGTCTTCCACATGCTTGAAAGGTGACTCCACCCGCATTTTGGTGTATCCCATGCGCTCAGCGGCATGTTTTTTTTTATCGACATTCCCGGTAACCAGCTTGGGAGGTGTATAACTATCCAGAGTTAAGATACTAATCTGGCGGGAGAGACTAAACATACGGAAAGGGAAAGCGCCAATAACAGCAGATGGTTGAGGGGTAAAATACTTCACAATGAAAGCCGACGCTTTTTCGATTACTGCTACGTAAGGATCGTTGTGAGAAGTCACTTCGTATCCATATGCGGCCGACATAATTATGGAGCTTAAATGACTGGGTGTAGAGGTCAGTCTTATAACGTGATCGGTGACTGTGCAAACATGAGCTCACTGTTGAAGATGCGATAGAAATTGAGAAGGACTTTCAAAAAGATCTTGGACCAGCCGGTGGCCCTTGCAATTGCATCGACCGGTACAAAAAAGACGCATCAGGTCTCAAAGCTTGGTGAAAGAGCCTCCTATGGAGGAAATGTTGAATTGACACTGTAGAAATATGACGGTCAAATCGACAAAACATACCTGTGCAAACGCCACTTGGGACCATATCTCATGAACACGGAATTCCAGCTGATGCCGAAACTGAAATTGAAGGCAATCATCAGCGCCATGTTTGCCTCTCATGTATACGAACACACAGTTCATTAGCAGCCAGCTTAGGTCTATCAGAATATATATGCGAGCGCTGCTCTAGGAGAGTCTTGGCGACGCGTTCTGAGTTGAGAATGATGATAGATTGCCCGAGTAACTAGGAATAAACGATGGCGCCTGAGTGAGGTGGTTAGGCATAACTAGAAATCCAATGATCAGAAGTGGTACCATATGTGTTTCCCCAGGCCGTGTAAGTAAGCCAGGGTGCATTCGTGTCGATGCCGGTCACATTACCTACCCAAGGCAAAGCAGGAGGCCCATGAGGTTAGGGAAACTGTTTCTTCTTGGTCCATTGATTTTTCACCAAGACCAGAGTTACGCAAGCTATGGCGATTGGGAAAAAATAATCATCCATTGAAATAACAGAATAAAAAGGAGGTGTACACCAACAATTATAAGTTGAGACTGCAATGCTTATAGAAAATCGGGTTTGATGGGGAGACCATCATATTAGTAACCTGATGATCAACTCATGACGAATCCATAAACGTTTATGATAGGCGATATCTTTGGTGATAACCACATAACATGGAAGGAGTTGCACTGGAGTTACGAGCGATGCACTGTGCGGGAGTTTCATAGAGCCATTTGTCTCAAGTCGAGACTCGGCTAAGAGACCAGGGAGGAAAACCTGCTAAGGTGGCATACAATAGCGTTATGAACTGACATTCGAACGGTTTCGTAAAGCGGGGAAACAGAGGGTAACAAGTATTCGGACAGTTGTGGATAAGTTATCTCTTGACAGGCAGAGTTCAGGTGTGACAGAGGATGATCGTGAAAGGTTGAGAAATGCCGCTGGCTTGGAAATACTATCCCAAATCGGCAGCTGACTAATAACAAACATTTCGGTCGGCCTTTCTCCAAAACACACTTGCTAATCGCAGTGTCTACAACATATTGCATACATGGTTCGCATCATAATCAAAGGAGGTTTGTCTTTGTTTTCTACTTGACGTCCTTTGCTACAAGCGCTAACAATACCTCCAGGTGTTTGGAAGGTAATCATTCATGCCGTTTACAATAGCAATTTCTCACTAAATACCCTTGTCCCGACTCAGAACACTGAAGATGAGGTGCTCAAAGCTGCCATAGCCAAGTACGGGAAGAATCAATGGTGCGAGAACATCATCATAAAACCACATCACTTTCTGAATCTCTGACTATCCCCAAGGGCACGAATATCCTCTCTGTTGGTCCGGAAGACACCAAAACAATGCAAAGCGCGTTGGTACGAGTGGTTGGATCCATCTATAAAGAAAACAGAATGGTCTAAGGTAAGTAATCATCCAAAATGTTGTCAAATCTAACAACTTCACGGCCACATAGACGGAGGACGAAAAACTTCTCAACCTCGCTAAGCTAATGCCCACCCAATGGAGAACAATAGCTCCCATCGTTGGTAGAACAGCTACGCAATGTTTGGAGCGTTATCAAAAGCTACTGGACGAAGCCGAGGCGAAGGAGAATGAGGAGCTTGGTTTGTCGGGTCCAGGTGGTCCTGAATCTGGTCCCAATGCAGATGATATTAGGCGGCTACGACCAGGAGAGATTGACCCCGACCCCGAAACCAAACCTGCTCGCCCAGATCCCATTGATATGGACGAGGATGGTACGTCGTTTATCCTCGTAGGTTTCTTCGACTCCTAAGAGAATATGCAGAGAAGGAAATGCTGTCGGAGGCTCGTGCACGTCTTGCAAACACTCAAGGCAAGAAAGCAAAACGGAAAGCTCGTGAACGCCAACTGGAAGAGGCTCGACGATTGGCTGTCCTGCAGAAAAAGAGAGAACTCAAAGCCGCAGGTATCATGTGAGTTACTATCAGCCAACCGTAGGGAGGCATGGGCTTATCCTCCTACCCAGTATGCGTCATAAAACAAAGAACAAGGGCATGGATGTATGTTTGGCATTTTCTTATTCATAGTGCATCAATTTACCGCTAATGTCACACAGTACAACGCCGACATACCGTTTGAAAAGAAACCTGCACCTGGATTTTATGACACTTCCGAAGAGCAAGCGCGAATAACATCTGCCCCGGTTGGTCAATCATTGCGACGGCTTGAGAACAAAAGGAAACCAGAAGAGGAGGAAGCTGAACGGAAGAAGAGACAACGGAAGACAGCCGCTGGGAAAGAGGGATCAGAGAATTCAGGACACCAAACGAAATTCATCGCTGCCCGGGATGCCCAAATTCAAAAGTTGAAGGAAGCTGAATCGATTGGACGAAGAAGAAAACTGGTTCTCCCAGGTGCTCAGGTTGGCGAGGCTGAGCTAGAGGAGATTGTGAAGATTGGACAAGTGGGCGAAAGCGCGAAGGCGTTGGTCAGTGGAGGAAGCGAGGCGACCAACAAACTCTTAAGTGACTACGAAGGGCTTGAAGGTGCTCGAACCGCCAGAACACCTCGCACTGCCCCTCAGCGTGCGTGGAATCACATCCTCTGCATGAATTCAACCACTAACTAAGACATTTAGATGACAATGTTATGGCGGAGGCACGTAATTTGCGCAACATGACAATCGCACAAACGCCTCTTCTCGGTGACGAAAACACTCCTATGCATACAGGACCGGGGGGAGGTACAGGATTTGAGAGTGCTACGCCACGCCATCAGGTTCCTTTCACACCCAATCCCCTTGCATCGTTCAGAAACGGCGACTCTGTGGATATTTCCGCGACACCACGACCAGATGGCAAGTCGATAACAAGTGCAACACCCCTACGCACTCCCATGCGCGATAATCTCAGTATTAATCCCGTAAATGGTATGCCGATGGTGGAGAATACTCCTCGCGAACAGCGTCTACGAACAGATTCTGCCAAACGAGCGCTGAAAGCCGGCTTCATGAGCTTACCCAAACCGGAAAACAATTTCGAGCTCTTAGTTCCAGAAGATGAGGAAGATGACACAACTGAAAGCCTCTTGACAGAAGAAGACGCGGCTGAAAGAGATGCACGACTGAAACGACAAAGAGAGGAGCAAGAGAGGAAAGCGCTGGCGCGACGGTCACAAGCCGTTCAGCTCGGTTTACCAAGGCCCTCCCGTGTGGATTTGAGCAAACTGATGGATGACCTTGACCTTAACGAAGATCAAGATGAACTGACGGACGCGCGTAAGCTTATTCATAAAGAACTGGCAGAGTTACTGCTACATGATTCTATCGTCCATCCGCTTCCTGGTACCACGCTACCCGGAGGTACACTGTCGTCATATCAAATACCGGATGATGAAACTTTGGCCGTCGCAAAAGAGCAAATCCACTTCGAACTTGCATCTCTGATAGGTTTCACCAGCGCCAGCGAGGAGCAGCTCAGAGAAGGGCTGGCCTCTCTTTCAAGAACAGAAGAAGTCGACGACACACATTCGTGGGCTCAGATTCGGCAAAGACTAGCTTTCAATAGCACTTCCAGAACATGGGTGGAGCCAAGCGAATTATCACTAGACGATCGTCTAGTTGGTTACTCGACTATCCTTGAGGAAAACCGCGAGCAGATGTCAAAAGAAGCTGCAAAGGCCGCTAAATCTGAAAAGAAACTTGGCATCACTCTAGGCGGATATCAAGCTCGCTACAAAGCCCTAGCAAAACGCGTAACGGATGCCTTCGATGAGCTGGCCAAAACCAAGCTGGATTATGACAGCTTCTCGAGACTAAGCGTCAATGAATCGGCAGCTGGACCAAGGAGAGTCGATGGACTCAAGGAGGAAGTGGAAGTGTTGGCTCGCCGAGAACGACTATTGCAAGAAAGATACGCTGAGCTGGATCGTGAACGTAGGGATGCAGAATCGAGAGTAGCATTGCTCGAGGAGAAGATCATGACGGAAGCAGAAGCGTTGAATGAGGCGGCACTCGCTGAGATGGATGGAGGCGAGTAATTAGCATTATTATCCTTATATCAGTATCTCAGCACACATACACTGCCTGTATTTTTGCCTCTACCATTAATGGGACCACAATCCATTTCCTCTTGATTTCAAAACCGGCGGACATATTCAAATCCTGCACTACCTGTGGTTTACACGGTACCATTCCAAGTTTGTCCGGTCATAGATGCAGTTGGCGGCCTGAGGTCATTACGAGCTTGATCGGATCTGAAATAGGCGATGCTGGACCGTACTCAAAATTCTCGTTTCAACCCCTATGCATCATGGTTGTTATGGGTTTACAGCTTTGTCAAAACAATCTCCTATTTCAGTATCTTGTCAACTACCATTGGCGATTTTCTTTCGAGACATAGTACATTACTACATATCTCTTCGGTGCGTTTCCTTCTCAACGCGAAAGTTTGATATTCACTTATACGTGTGGTAGTCGTCAGACTGGCTATAACCCCACACTTGTCCAGTTTGGTGTTTCTTTTGAGGAACTGCCGCGATATCCGATTGAAGTACTTGGCCCGTTCACAAACCACTACAATGGGAGGCATCAAAGCGTCATCTTCGGTTAGACGACAGGAGGTTTCTACTCTGGCAGATGCTGCTGTAATGATAGAAGAGGAAACCATTACTACATCTCCACAACAACGGAAGCGGGAGCTCAGGCCACGACGCCAGAAAACAGCAATCATGCATTCGTCAAGTCCGGAAACTACACCGGGAGAGCTGCCTAGTTCTCCCCAGTTACGACGCAGTAATAGGAATTTGAAGCGAGCGAGCAATCGTAGCGTAGAAGACAGTGAGCAATCAAAACCAAAACCAAAAAAACGGAAGGTCAAGTACACCGAATCAGCTCCAGTATCGATTGAAGTCACGAAGAATACACGAAAAGTCAGAGTGCGGAAGCCTGAACCACCAGTGGTTTATGACATTCCTGACGTGGAACGAAAGGAATCCACTTTTCAAGGAAGACTAGGCGAGTTGAACCTTCAAATTTCAAAGGCCATCACAATTAATACCTTTCCCTTTAGGATATGCATGCTTAAATACTGTTCTTCGGAACAAACGGCCTTCTCGTGAGGCCGTCTTTTGCTCGCGGACATGTCGGTACGCATCGATGCGACATACAATACGATGGTAGAATTCTTACTGGTCGTTGCTGAAGGATCCAATCTATAAAAAAGTATGGCTTGGACTGGGTGAAAGATCTTGGCCGGCAGAATATGCAGGATATGCTCCAGTTGATTGAATGGAACGAGCAAAATGTATGTACACCTTCTGCATCAGTCATTCTTCTCAAATAATCGGTGTCTTCGGTGCAGAACATCCGATTTATGCGAATGTATTTATTACACTTTCTTCTTCGAAGGTTACCTCAAATTTGACATTGCAGATCATCCGAAATGTTTCCCTTTGCATCTCACGAGACATACGGGTACTCGCTTGATTATTGCGCTGCACTTCTCACAGAAGTTGGCACGCTGGCCAATACGTATGGTCACCGCCTGACAACACATCCCGGGCAGTTTACTCAACTCGGATCACCTCGCGAGAACGTAGTGCGCGCAAGTATACGAGAACTTGAATATCATTGTCAAATGCTCGACCTTATGGGCATTGGTCCAGATGGAGTAATGATCATACATGGAGGTGGGGTCTATGGCGATAAGGAGGCCACACTTCAGAGAATCAGAAAGACTATAGAAGACCTTCCGCAGCGGGTCCGGAACAGACTAGTCCTGGAAAATGACGAGGTACAGACCTATCTCGATCTCTTTGCGTTCTGTTTGACAGGAGTCATTAGCTTTGCTACAATGCGGCGGATCTTCTGCCGCTCTGCTCCGAGCTATTAATACCTTTGGTCTTCGATTATCACCACGATAATATCAACCCTTCGCCAGGGTTACCACCAGCCGCTATCATTGAACAGGCTAATAAAATATTCGCCATACGAGGGATCCGACCCAAACAGCATCTGAGTGAACCGCGAGTAGGCGCAGTAAGTATAATGGAGAGAAGAGCACATGCAGATCGATGTCAAAGTCTTCCTGCTGATTTGCCAGACGATATGGGCGAGTTGTTTATCGGGTACCCACGCAGTTGAAGACTAACCATCTGTTTCAATGTGTAGATTTGATGATCGAAGTAAGTTCCCTCTCACATACATCCATGGGCAGTATAATGGCTGACATGAGACCAGGCAAAAGATAAAGAACAAGCTGTGTTGCATCTGTATCGAATATACAACTTGCATCCCGTGGTATACGGTAAGTTACCAAACCACTCATTCCTTCACGGACAAGGTTGGATAACATTTGCATGTAACTTCACATAGACTCTCTAAGGCCGCCGTCCAAGATCCAAACCACAGAAACTAAAGGGCGCAAATCTACGAGAAGAAAAAAGCGCGAGATAGCTGGAAACCCTGACGTGTCCGACGTTTGAAATCGGAAGAAGGAGTCACGGGAGTCCGAAAGATATGAATCTAGCAAAATAGCAAAGTTAACCCTCACTGCCTGTAATTTTAGAGCCAGATTGTAAAGTCTAGGAGGATGCCTCGAACGTAGGCTTGACACTGAACTGCAACTGACCATCTCGCATGATCACTGGCATGCATTTCAAGTGTGACTATGTTGAACTAATTGTTAAGAGCTTTGAACTCCGCGGCTATTCTCGGAATTCGCCGATCAATAATTGGGCACGTTTATTACCTGCATTGAAAGACGGTGTCTTCATCCATAAAGAACACTTATACTTCTGTCTAGCAACCTTTGTCTGTTCTTTCTACACAATTGTGGTCTAGTATACGTACTGGTATAACAAGGTATGCAATTCTGTTGTTAAAGGATCCTCTGCCATCTCTATTTCCCTTCGTCAAGACGGCTCTTTCTAATCATTGACCGTTTATAGTCGCCAATCATAACAATCATATTCCACGAAGGCTGTGCTTTGGGCTTTTTGGCATGTCTGAGTCATTCTTTGGTCATCCATCGCTCCGTGTTCATCCCTCCCATTCAAATCCTACTTCTGCAAATCGTCCAGAGATGGACAATCATCCTGCCCCTGTCTCTGAATTCTCTCAACGTCCCAGCTTTTCTACCTTTCAATTTTCAAAGATCGGGAAAACACCTGTTCTTCTGAATCGCATATCTCAGTCTGATTCTTCCCACGTAGAATATCGTTCACCGTCCCCTAATTCTCCTGATATGCTGCCTTCCCAGCTCCCGCACAACACTTTGCGAGGAAATCATCCATCACGACCCACTCTTTACGAAACCCTCGGTTCTTCTGATGCATCTCAGGTCTCACAGCAGCATTCAACTCATTCCGCCGCATATATGCAGAACGTTCGTTCTGCAGATGACAGTTTACCACCAGCGACTGCCGAGCAACAAACGAAGAGGCAAGGATCGATGCAACGCTCTGATCTTATTCCGCCTATCACATTTTTGCCTTCGGATTCAGACACCCATTTGTCGCCTTCACCAGCAAAGCTTCATTGCCCTCAGGATCCTCAATCTCGCCGTACATCAACAAGCGCCACCTCGTTATCGATAACAACGAACGCCGATCATCTCGAGCTTACCTACCCCTCTCCCGCAAACGAGACTGCTGCTTCATCTCCAATGGGCAGTGCTTTGGAAATTATATCTCACAACAGTTCCCGTTCGCAAGCACGGTGCAGTCCAGCTCTGTCCAGCATTTTGTCGCAGATCAATACACCTCTGTCCCAACACCCGCCTTCAATTTCAAATCAGGCAGCTAGAGCAGAAGACATGGAGATGGCAGAAACTGAAAATCATATAAGTGGCGTAGACCCTCTCACCGCTTTACAGGACCAGCTTCAAAGATCTGCTCGCGCTTTGGAGTCTCTTGCTCCTCCACCACTATCTCCCAGAGCATCGTCTCCTGTGCCTGTTATTCCGCAAATGGCTCTACCAGAGACTTCCATGAGGGAACTTGATCGGATGATCACTGGTAATGTCGAAAACGTATTACGCGATCCGCCGGAAGCGAGCATTGTCCTTCGCAATCCATACGAACCGAGCTCCGCTCATTCTTATCAACCTGATATATCATTTGACAATCCACTAGCCGTCGCCACCTCAGCTTCGACCAATGTTCCATCACAATTAGCTGTCTCACAGGCTCTTCATGTTCATAGTGCCACCCTTGTGCGAGCCTCGCACACTTTGCACAGCGCAACGGCAGCAGTAATTAAAATCCACACCGAGGCGGAAAATCTGGTTGTAGCGCATAATAAAGCTATTGAAGAAGAAAAGTGTAACTTGGAAGCACAGCGACATGCTTTGGAGGGGGAGCGCAAAATGCAGGAGGACGAGTTTCGCAAACAAGCTGGCGAGATATTACGCTACCATGAACGACTCCGCGCTAAAGAGGACGAACTGCGACTGGAAGAAGAGAAGCGAAAGGTCATCGACAATGAGCGCCGCGCAAAGGAGGAAGAGCTTCGCGCTCAAGATGAATTGCGTCGCCAGCAGCTTATTCGCGAGCTTACCACTGCGTCAGCAATCACTGAAGAGATTAAAGCCGAGCGGGAACGGACGCGAAATCGGGTCCTGGCAGAAAGCAGTAAAGAACCCTTGCGCCAACCTCCATCAATGGAGATACATGACGAGGAATCGATGGGCGAGGAAGAGAAAATTTTAATAAAGCGAAGGCAAGACTTGTATGAAGCCGTAGATCGGTTGCATCGGATGCGTCAGCAAAAACTCAAGTCAATCGAGGAGTGTGATTCCACTCTCCAGCGACTCAAGGAGGAAAGATTGCAAGTAGCAGCGGAGAGAGAACGTATTCGAGTTGAAGAGGAAGAAGAACGAGCCAGAGCAGCTGCAGAAGAACTTCGCCGACTTGAAATTGTTGCCGAGGAGGAGCGTCAAAAAGCTGCTGCAGAAAAGGAGCACCAGCAAAGGATTGCCGCTGAGGCAGAGCTCAACCGTCGCAAGGCGCTTGAAGCCCAAGCCGAAGAAGCTCGGAAGCAAGCCTTGCAAGATCAAGCAGACTTACTTGCCAAGCAGCAAGCTCATGCCGAAGCTCAGGCTCATGCAGCTCAACAAACAGAATTCGATGCTGAACTACAGCGGCACTTGCGCGAGCAGCACCAACGGCGACAACAAGAGCGTCAACAGCAGGAATTCTTACAAAGGCGAGCGCAGGTGACAGCAGCCCGAGATGAGGCACAGGCAAAAAACGCCGCGCGGATACGTGCAGAAAGAGGTGGACTGTTTTCGCGAATCGAGGGTGTCAGTAGCGAGCATACTTCGCGCGATGAGATCTCTTCTATCGCCGAACAGGCCCTTCCTCTGCCTTCGCCCGACTCATCTGCTGACATTCTAACAACCAACGCTCGCGCGTTGGATTCTCCACCATTAGTTCACTCTCCAAAAAGGTCCAAGCCCCTTTCCGGAGGTATCAGACTGTCAGTCCCACAGACGGGAGAGCCTAAATCGAGTGCAACGGGCATGGTTCAACCTCATCACGCTACTCTCCCGCCTCCATCGCCTCCCGATACAGCGAGCGTCAGCATATCAAAATATAATTCCGCGAAAGCTCCCTCCTTTGTCACCGCTGCGACGGACGTTGGTCGACAAGTTGCTACTGATACACCTCTCTTCTCGATCGCTCTCGCATCCGAGTTTAATCACTGCAAAGGCCCAAGTTCCCCTTCATCAACACTTAGTCAATCGCAAGCTTTACCTAGAAAGCCCAAATCTCAAACTATTCTTCACGTTGCATCCACTGCCGGACAGGAGCTCAACATCGGTCCTCGTGCTAGCGTGTCCCCTGCACAAACGAATGCGAACCTTCGTCACCTCCGAAGGACACGCTCACGTATCGAAGAAAATGGAAGTGGTGACCGTAGTGTCAAAAGTGAAGACGGTGACAATGAGATTGCCGAGCCATCTGGTGCGGCTGCCGAGGTGGTAGGGGGACTTAACAGTGCCATGGATTCATGTCATCGCACTGAACAGGATCAAATCCCGGCAGTTGACACAGCCGTGAGCATTGGCCAGAAAGCACTAAACCACGCCAACATATTCCCTTCGCAATCTACTTCGGTTATTGCACCTCCACGGCCAGTGCGTAGGATCGAAGCGCGGACTCCTCCAATCCCCACCAGGTCAGATCACGTTATAACCACAAACGACACAAACCGTAGCAACGCATTCCAACTTGGAGGCCAGATACGCAGTCCCAGTCCCAGTCCATGGCTCATGGATCCTTCAGCGGATTCAACTTGGCGAAACGGAAGTCTCGATCGCGAACCCAAACCAGAGCCAACAGATGATGGGAGCTTACGGAGTCAATCGCAGACACGAGCTCTTCCCAGTCGCAGACAGTCGCCAGAGATCGCACATCATGCAGTGCCCTCTAACGACGCACCAAGGCATCCATCCGTACAAAATAGCACTGGAAATGTCGTGCTTGACCCTCCTTACAATACCGGCTTCATCAAACGTCCCAAGCCAGCCCCGATACCCAGACAACAGGTGTATCATCATTCTCCACCAACCCCACCCACACGATTGCCTTTGCAGACTTCGCCGAATTTTGATACGGGGGAACATTGGAGTCCTTCGCAAAATGATGTGGGCAGAATATCCCGTCGATCTCCTTCGCCTATAGCAACAAAGAAGAGGCGCTGGGAATATGATGAAGCTGAAGAAGGTCGCCCCGCACGCAAGGGTAGAAACCGCTACCCACCCGATCACAAGAGTCGCGCATCTCCGCCAGAGCGCCATCCCCGCCCCACTCATCCCGACCCCCGACAACCTGCATCACCTCAATCTGGTGGCTCAAGTGACCTAACCATTCCTACATATGGCTCACACCGCGGCTTCAGAAAACTTTCACACGAAGAAAGCGGATATCGGCCATCGTATGAAACCACATCTTATCCTCATGCTCAAGAACGGGCCATTCCAGATGATGACTCTGAAGAACCAGATAACGACTATATCTCCATTCAAGAATCTCAGACACAAGAAAAAGAAGCATCACTGCTGAAACGTATGAGTGACTCACGAGCTGTAGGATTTGCCAACTGTTATTACTGTTATCTTTGCTGAATAGTCTAATAGAACCATCACACTTCATCCTCTAATCGAGGCAGCCGCGGTCGCGGTCGAGGTCGCCCGTCGTATCGACCGTCACAATTGCAGCTTAGGATGTCGGATGCCCCATCATCACTGCAGGATCGTATTTCAAAGTAAAAATCGCCCCTTATGTACTCCGATAATCATTGCTCGTATAACTACATTGATCCATAATCTGATCTTTAGTTTCTTCCCGGCTGCAAATCCACCAGTTTGACTGAACGATCGAATGCACCCAATCTTCGCATAAATCACAATACATCAGCTACCTAAGAGTAATAGTGACTGCCCGAATGGCGTAGAGTAGGAAACTAGGAGTCGGACAGAAGAGTGATATGAAAAGAGACCAAACCCGTCGTGACGGAGCACATACTGAGGTGTCTACCGACGGGCGCTATATGCACGCAGCTACATAAGATTCGGGTTTGGGTCAGAAGGTCGGTTCACTGCTGCGACGGTGGTTCGGAGGGTTCAATAATGTTCCGCTAACGTTGCTGGGTCGTGATCACAGTTGAGGGCTGCGAGCTCGACGGGCCAGCAATGTGCCAGCAACCCGCCTCCTTTTCAACGTCCCTGACTCACCAGCATTGGGCCTCACAGAGGTTGGCCAAATAAACTCCTCGAGTCATTCTTCCAAGACATGATCACTGCGACCAACGGTTTTGTTGAGTCAGACTCAGAATCGGAACGGAATCCAGCCATAATAAGATGTGTGTGTATTTCTCATTGACATGATTGAAGAATTATATCGAGTAACTTCTGTTAATTAAGAGGTCTCATGAAAACCTTGACCGATTTTGCCGGATGTACCAGTTTAGGGGCATTGAAAATAGGGCCTTCCGCATAACGGTCTGCAAAATATTAATCAGTCCATCCTCTGGCAGGAATGAGTTCGCAAGGAAACCTACCCAATTTATCTGCCTCGTGACACCCAGGTTTGTCATAAAATTCCAGATTGATATTCGCGCTGCGAGTTTGGAAAACCCAGGATTGCAGCTGGTCACCCGGATGAAAATGCGTAAAGTTTCCGCAAGCGGAGGCTCCGGGCCCCTTGAGATGGGACCCAGGCCAGGGTTGAGAGTGGCCTTGGCAATCCTTTAACGCCCATATTTGAAGCGCCCAATTGCTGCCTGGGGACATCTTGATTGTCGATGGGCATGACCCATGGACGACACTGACGGTGGCCAGGATGCAGGCGAAAAGAGTTGTGAAATTCATCTGCAAAATTCGACCTTAGCTTTGTTACGCGGATGGTGAGTGATACAACCGACCTGATCCTATTTAACTCTTTAGGAGACAAGCCTGGGGACAACTAGACGTTCAAACGGCCAAAGCCAAAATCACTGATTACCAGCTGCACCGAGCTACCACTATATCTTTGCTGGGACTCACCCACGGATCAAATTAGGCCGAGATAAGTATGTGTGATGCATGTGGACATCACGAAGTCGCCTAAGTCTTCGCGAGTTATGTATATGTTGGATATTGCTGCGATATGATCAATGTGGTCACCGACCCACAATAAAATTTCCATTGTAGCCAGTTCTGATCTGGTTCGGAATTCACTAAGTTAGATTCAGTTGGACTAGACTGCTTGGGATATGGACATGTGCACACATACATTTTAAATTGATCCACCAAATTTGAGGTGGACAACTCTGCGTGATCCACAGGCTACAGCCTTCAAGTTGTCGGTACGATCAGGTATTAGCTTCAAACGGCACGTGAACCATACCCCTTGAGTCGGGCCTCGGCAGTCATCTAACTATCCCGCCTCTTCTAATTCTCATATTTGTCTTCCGACTTCCTGTGTGATTTACATGTTTGCGTTGTGATGTTCGTCCTCGTAGTAATACCTCTCAGCTGGACTATAGCTTATATTGGCTTTTAAAATATTTCCGTTGGAGAGAGCCCTGTCACGTGAGGCGTCGATTGGTACAGGGCTTATACTTGTAGCTGTACAATGCTATGATTGTAGTTCAACAGCTTGTACCTCCATACCTCTGTCATATCATCCCTCAGCATATTAGCGACGTGAAAGTAAAAGCATGAGTTGGACGGGGTTAGTATCATCTGTCTGCAATCGGCGTGTCAATGCTGACCTCAAGTCAGTTTTAAGAAGACCTTAAATCGGGCGGGGACAACGGTAACTCTTCTTGACTCCATATGAGGATTGATATCCATTGTTTCCCGTCAGGTATTGCAAAAGACTGGTCAAATTGAACGGACGGTAGATAGAGAGTTCGCTGATGAGGAATCAAAATATAGAGCGTATGTATTAACCCACCTCATGTCGAGATAGCCCATTTCATTGCAGATTAGTTATGAAAAGGAATGCCAAGCTCTGCAGAAGGACAGCAAGAATTATAATGATGCAATGCGAGGTCAGTTACGTGGAAGCTAACACGGATCTATCGCACTGAAATCATCGAGTAGCAATGACTGCGGCACAGGCACGTCTAGCAGAGACCATCGAGACTTTCTATGGGGCCTCTGATAGAACATCTGATGGTGCAATGGCTAGCCATGCGTTCAAAAGCGCTGTTGAGGACTTGGATGGAGGAATTCAGCGAGAACTTGTACGCCATCAGTATTCTTTACAAGTTACTGTGACTAAAACACGTCAATAATCAAGGATACACCATACCGCACCACTATAATGGAACCACTCGGAAAGATGAATGCTTACTTTCCTGTTGTCAATGAGCACATCACTAAACGAAACAAGAAGGTGCCCCCTTTGTTTGGTTCATGATTGTCAACCTGACAATGCGATCAAGTTGCTCGACTATGATGCAGCTCGCAGTAAACTTCGGAAAATTATTGAGAAGCCCAGCGAAGACCCTACTAAACTGCCCAAGGTAATCTTACTTGGGTTTCTAATAATTCCTTTAATGTCCCTCTCGCGATAGGCCCAGCAAGAGCACGACGATGCCAAGGAGGTTTTCGAACTTCTAAATGATCAACTTATTGCGGAGCTTCCTCAATTACTGGACTTGCGAGTTCCTTACTTTGATCCCAGCTTTGAAGCCATGATTCGCATGCAATGCAAATTTGCGGAGGAAGGGTACGAGAAAATGAGTGCTGTTCAGAGGTGCGGACGTATCATATACACGGACTGCAATAACTTCTAACGGAGTTCTCAGATACTTCGCAGATAGCGTCAGAGATGATTACGCTGCCGGTCAATTGGATGCTCAGGTACGGCGCTTTTCCATTCAATCTTCTTGTACGCTTAAATTATCTCAGGTTGAAGGTGTGTTACAAGAGATGAGAGAGTTGTCAATATGTGGAGCGAACTAGAGTCTTCACGCAGTTTTCTTATGTGACTGTTGATGTGTATGCGGAGATGTATCTTGAATTCATCGTTGACACAGCGCAAGCAATACACAACTGATTGTATGTTGTCATGGTGAACAAGGCAAAGGATGTAAGTACAGATATCGGACATGGTCATTAAGTGAAAGGCTACAAGGTATGTTACGCAATGAGAACTGTGTACAGGCAAGAAAAAATGGCTGAAGAGCGAGGGAGAAAACCTAGTGTACAAGGATCTATTCCTACCAGTGAGAAGTTGCGGATATTCAATGTGAGTTAAAATGACGGGATGAAGCAAATCGAGATAAATAAAAAATGCCGACAAAAACCAAATGCCCAAAGAAAAGGATGTGTTGCATGAAAACTTGATTTCAGGCAGGCCCGAAACTTGTCACCGCTAAACAGCCTAACCACACCATCTCTACCACTGCTCGCCCAATGGGAGTCAAATGCCAATCGATGTCGCCGGCCTGTTCTTCATTAATGCTAGCGCTCGAGGACTGGAATGTCAATTCATCTGACAAGGGCGTCCTTGAACAAAGTCCCAGGCTGTATAATCCTTCAGGGACGAAATTAAATCCTTTATCTCGATTGTAGCAGTGACATATAACGGTCCCCGCGGCTTGCTGATCAGTTCGGAGAGCAGAGGATTGATGATATGATATCGCTTCCCAGACAGGAACCGTGACGGCCAAACCCTCGCTCGGGACGCGTACTCCTGTTCCTCGCAAGTCGTCATAATCAACGAGTTTGGCGGTTACACGAAATGCAGGCAGGAATATATTCTTGTTGTCGAGAAACTCCCCTGTGCCATCGGAGGTTGACTGCGACGGCTTTGATTTCTTCTTTGATGTTTCCGGTTGCTTGCCTTTAGAATCTCCAAAGGGAACATACCAGACCAGAAGATACTGCTTTTCTGGAATAGCCGCGAGTGATCCTGTGTCGCTGTCACGTATGGATGTGTTGGTTGATTCAGTCTCTCCAGCCCACAATGGCAGAAGCATATAGAGACAATCTTCAGGGATCTGATGGAAGATATCTGTACCCGCGTTGCGCTTCGATCCAGTTCTTGACCCCGATTTATTGGGAGCGGAGTGCAGGAGGCCGACGTCCTTGAATGACTCGTTCAAGTTATTGATAGCTCTTTCCTTTGTTTCTTGATCGTCGCGACTCGCCGTTGTCATCCATGGCGGTTCGAACGTGCTTTGCTGGGCCGGGGCCGGGGATCGGTCTGTGATCCTCGGATTACCCAAGAAGCGACCAAATATACGCCCGGCACGATTTACAATTCCACCTGACCCTCCAGCGTTGAGTCGACCTGGAGCTCTCGAGCGATAATGTTCGATGTCGTTAGGGTCCAATGCCCCAAAAGCTTCAGCATGAGACGCGCGAGTAGTGGTAGGAGGTTCGTCTGAATCGATAGAATCCCGATGGCCCGAATTATGAATCAAAGCAGAAGTGGAAGAGTTGACGCCTTCGACAGACTCGAGGTCAAGTGGGGGTGGCAAGGAATCCGTGGGTGAGACAGGACGACTGATAACCGAGTCGCGCAAAACGACGGTGGTAGAAGGGGACAGTGCTGGCGAAAGATTGATCGTGGACCCTGTCTGCCTAGCTGGTGCCGAAACAACATGGTTGTTTTTCATGTTGACGCTGCCTGCACTGCTCGTGGCCGTACTCGATTCCGTACTTTCCGCTGGGTTGCTCATTCGTTCGCTTTTCTTGGCTTTCTTCTTCTCTTTGGCAGCTCTAGCTTTTGCTTTCGCTTTAGCCTCTTTTTCCTGGGCGCGTTTTTTCTCCTTCTCCCGCCTTTCGCTCTCGCGGAATGAAAGACTTTGCGTTCCTCTGCGACTATTCTTATCGAAATTTTTGCGGGATGCATCATCCAATAAGCCATGCGTGCTGAGTTTACTGGTAGTTTTCGTGCTGGTATACTGCTCCTGTACCTTCTTCGGTGCGAGCATAATGCCACCACTGGTATGGATGTGCATTCCTCGAGCAGAGCTAGGACCACTGGGTCGGCCAGACGTTTGTGCAGCAAATAAAGTGTGGGAGCGGAATATGGAAAAGGCCACCGCTCTCGAATGTTTGTGAATGACGCTGCTTGGACCACCTTTTTGGTTGTGAGTCACGAAGGGATCTTTGATATGACGAATGTTCATGCGCTGTTGTGGGGCCTTGGTAGGATCTGTAGAGGCTGCTAAAGTGCAAACAGATTACGTTGTTAGAGTGTGCTCTGGTCGAATGATAAAGTATTACGCACGTTTGAAAGCCAGACGGTCGACTTTGAATCGTCCAACGTGATTGTTCCTCCAAATCTCCTGGTTTCCAGGGAACATCGTCTTCTTCACTCGTTCGGTATTGGGAATTGAAGATGCATGGACTATAGCCCGTCCGCCACGAACTGAGGAGTTGCTTGCAGAAATCATTCCTAAACCGTCCGCATTTTCACGCTTGAACATCCATTGATCCTCAACGCCTTTATACCCGACGTCAAAATGTTTAACATGACTCATGAATATGTCCTCCCCACTCCCAAAGCTAGTGGTGCTATTTCGTTTTGCGATCCAAGGTGCAACATTTGATAGCCTTGATGATGATGCACCAGCTTGCTGAGTCCTTAATTGTACTTGAGCGACCGATGGGGCGAGGGATGACCCACAAGAGACAATGCTGCCATCGGAGTTCCGGTTCATGATGTAAGATAGGTTCCAGCCTTCGTACACGTCGATGCTATGTTGAGCTTGTTGAGCCACCGCGCGCCAGTCGCTTCGTGTATGTGGCTCGCTCCTGGGCAATATGATGGTTGGATCTTCCCCACTGTTCGAAGAGAAATGACTACTGAGATCGTCATCTACACTCCGACTCGGCCTGCGAAGGGTCAGGATGCTGCGATTACTGCCAGCGTCACCAGCGCTTCCAGATCCAGGGATGGATATGGGCAAACTGCCTCTCCGGCCCTCAAGCGTGGTCAACGAGAGTCCTGGATCTCCGATATCGATTTCTATATACAAGCGATTAACAATCTTCAGTGGAGAGAGGAAGCGAGAAGACAGACCACCATCAAAATCGCCAATTTCTACCTCATCTTCGCTACTAAATTCGAGACCCGAGCGGAAGCTCGCTTGAGAACTAGATCGCGAAGAAGCTGCCGAAGCAGATGATGAGGCCACCCCCAGCCGTCGCACACCATGACCAAAAGTGTGCTGCGATGCAGTGTCAGGCAAGACTCTGCCACGATGAGAGTGATAGGTGCTGTTTTCGCGTTCAGCGCCTGGGGTGGGATCTTCGCTATCTTCTTCATCTGTCTGAGCGGCGGCTCGCGATCTGCTTCGCCGGGATTCATTCGTGGACGAACGATATCGAGACGGTGATGTCGAATTGATTGGAGCTGGGTGTCCCTGACCCTGCGAGGGATGACTGCTGATATTTTGTAAGGAAAACGACGGGGGATTAGAAAAAGAAGGGCGAGGCGTTTGATCAGCACTTGAACGGTAGGCCGAAGGGCTAAGAGGGCTGACGGACTCGCTTCCTTCCGCGTCAGCGTCGTATGAAGATGGAACAGGATGAGAAGAATTTCGTGACTCTCCGAACGTAAAAGTGGCGAGGTTGGAATAAAGACTTTCATTGGGATTATTGGAATTTGACTGAGGATGAGGTGACTGACTATGTACAGTGAAATTAGAAGAAAGGCCGGATGCAACAGTCGACGCCATTGAGGACATAGTAGACGACGTCGTGGATGGACGACTGCGATTGATAGGAACTGACGCCCTGCGGGGAACAGGCAAGCTTGGCAAGGAGGACTCAAGCTCATCAGAGCGATAGGCCGAGGTCCGATATTCCCCGTGCGATCCAGAAGCTTGGTATCTTCATTGCAACGAATAAGTTTATATATGACAAGAGCTGCTGATGGGATGATACATACTGATTCTCAGGCTGCTCCGCCAAACCAACTTCGTCGCTCAAGATGCGAGGGTGTACGATGTGCTTTCCTAAAGGGAATTCCGCCATGGTATTCTGGATAGACGATCTGGGGAAAGCAGGTGAAGCGAACAGTGAATAGGTTTCTGTAGATGTCACGAGCGATCGGATGAGAATAAGCTGACGCTGTAAGCGCAATGAGAATCGCCGGATATGTTGAAGAAGTTTATATGCAGATTATTGCCGGATGGGCTGAATGAATTAATATCGACAGTAGATGGACGAGAGGAAGGACTAGAAATTTTGTGAGCTTGACGACGTAGGAAATGGCCACGAGACTTGTTCTATTCCAAGTTTGTTCAGAAGGTAAAAGAAGTGGAAAGAAAAAGGATGGGGCAAGTAAAGGGATGACTACGAAAAGCACCGCGACAGCGCGACACAATTGCAGACGGGAGAAAAGGCAAGGAGAAAGAATAAAGGGAGTATGTAGTGATTTCTTGTGTTTTATTTTGCAGAGGAGGCAAGGAAATGTTTTGCCTTTTGCTACAACTTCCTCGGTATTCCCACGTGGCCTTTACTGCCGAGTGCCTGTTTTGGTTTCCTTCCTCATCTCCTTCAACCATACCCATCGATGTTTCCTTCCCCTTTCCTCCACCAGTCGCCTGACCAACACACAACCGTCAAAATATCATGTTTTAGCCATTTTTACACATAGGAGGTTTCTATCCGCCAAGTTTAAACATATTTCCGTCTATTCTTTCGATTTAAATGTTCGTTTCTCCAGTTCTAACATCATTCAAGCCGACCTCGAGGCCTCAGACCCTTATCGGCGCCCGCAGCACGTGGCAAAACTTATTTTCACTTACAGCATAAGTATCAAGTTTTAGCGGTCGTCGTCCTCCAGAAAACATATCTCTCGGATCTCGCGGGTTGTTCAGCCCAGACACGATGTTACGGAATTCTAGGCAAATCCAGGTAGTTTATGGGCCATATGGCCTAGCGGTATCTTTACCTGGGGTATGTTATTATAAAGAGAGACAACTTGAAGATAAAGTCTAGGATTTCGTAGTTCCGATCGCCAGTCGCTGCTGGTGATATTGCCAGTGATCTGCACTTGTGTTCAACAGAATAGTTCTCCTTTGATGAGTCTTAATGCATTA
>MU267630.1:72204-134113 GCA_021014935.1 Hygrophoropsis aurantiaca
GTAGTTCCGATCGCCAGTCGCTGCTGGTGATATTGCCAGTGATCTGCACTTGTGTTCAACAGAATAGTTCTCCTTTGATGAGTCTTAATGCATTAATCGCACAATTGCACATCATGGAAAGGAAAGGTCTTTGTTTGCGATGCCCGAAACTTTGCCAAACTCGCCGCCGGCATGTTCTTTTCCATAAGACTTGCAATCTTCCCGAATCCATCGACCTATCGAGTGCTGGACATGGCTGCCTTCTGGCTGACTTAGTCTTTCCCCGAGAGCACTCGCTGATAGAACTATAAGCCAGATGAAAGTGGAAAAATGCATGTGCCATTATGATTATGTCAAAAACGCGAGAAGAAATCCGTGTATCTATGTACTCCCATCACATCGGCTGCGGTCTTCTCCCCAGGACATCATCACGATCCCGCTCGTCATCATAATCGCTATCTACCGTGGCTGCACGTATAGGCTGTGCAAGGACAGGTTGCGAAAAGTGCTCTCGAAGGCGTTGTGAGGCTTGTCGTTGTACCTATCAATATGTTGAATACTGTATCCAAGGACCAATCATCATGATAAATTACCTCGCCCGCGACTGTTCTTGATACCTGAATCAGGGGACCGGTCAGACCAAGTTTGATAATTGCGTATCTGCTCATAATTAGTATCTTTCCTCCACGGGCGATTCGATGCGAGACTTACGCAGATGCCAATGCGGTCAACAGGAATGTAAAGTACAGTGGGTTGAAGAGGACCACCATGGCCTCGTTCCAACCAAGAACAACAAGTACCCCATACATCCAATAAGGAATTTGCGCAATGCTTGAAACCGTACTGCGTTTGGCTTCGACATAGTACGCGTCGGCATCTCGCCGGAAGCGGGACGTGAGATCGAGACACTTGGTTTCGGAAAATACAATAAGGCTAGCTGGGAAATCGAACTCGTCGCTCGATTGTAATGGATCAGAAGGTTCGGATGGAAGAGTATACTCAGAGGATGGATCTAGGGGCGCAATCTTGGAGTAGCGAGGGATAAGTTCCAGAGTCTGAATTTGATGCGACAATTAGCACCACAGATTGGTGAGAAATGAAGAAGTCATAACCTGATCTTTGGCTTTCTTAAAAGCACCATCTATATCGTCGTCCGGTCTCCAAACTCTTGGAACTCCATGGTCGTCATAGCGGAACCGTTCCTCAAAATGTGCCCTCAATTTGCTCAATATCACAGTATCTGCTGTCTGTTCATCAATCTTAGCGCGGAGAGCAAGCCAAGCTCTTTGCCGAAGCGCAGTAATGGCAGAAGTATTTTCCTCCTCAGTGCAGTTGAAACCTGACGAGACAAGAGGTGTTATTGATATAGCCATTTTATCAAAACTATCGCTTACTCTTTGCCTTCACCAGGTAGATGGATTCCGCTTTGGCCAAAGTATCTTTGAAAGTGATCAAAACCTTGTCCCACATATCCGGAGAAGCTTTGTTGAGGCTGAGATCGACAGGCTCCGATATTTGCTTCTTGAAGTTCCGCTATCACATCTAATGAGCAAAGAGTTGCTACATACCATTGAGTATGCTCACCTCGATCAAGTTGACCATTTTCTTGGTTTCATCTTTCCTGCATTGATCGGCAACATTGTTGACCTCGTCTTTCAACAGTTCCAATTCATCCTCCCAGGTCCAATCTGTGTCCTCCAACAGAGCCTCCTTGGCACCTTCTGTGAATCTTGTTTCACATTTGCCCCTTGCTTTGCCGACAACATCAGCAAAATTATACTCGTCGCCGCGCATGCCTTCCAGCATCTCCTTCTTGAACGCAAAGAGACAAGATTTGTGCAAGTTTTTCAGTTGCCCGAGGAATAAGGGAGAAAGTGTGGAATCGAGAATAGCCATCAAATCATCGCGCTTTCTCTTATAAACCCCTTGATGGTAACGTGACGCATCACGGTCGTATCGAGCTGTTGCAAACCGTTGAACAATGGAAGCACATATCAAGGAAAGAACTACTTACTCATTGCTTGGGTCTTCCAACTTCTCATCAGTCCACCAAGGCCTTCCACTACCCGTCCTGCCTCGATGGGCCTCCGTTGTGACTTGGACTGTTCATTGAACTCTGCTTGAGCTGCCGAGGAAATCTCGTCGCAACGGAATTGCGCGAGCAGCTCTTGCTGAGTGGGTAAATCGAGGTCCTTGTTTGTCTGAACTTGTTCCTATAGGCGAGTCTCGGCTCAGTAACATCATAAGTAGGATAGGGTGCGGAATCAACACACCCAGATATTCTCCATATAAAAGGCGACGCCATCCGCGGGTATTCTCTTATGGTAAGCAGGCTTGAACAGGAAGTCCTCTCGGTCTTTCTCAACAAACCGCCTCCGCAACTGCTGAATCTCCGACTCGAATTTATCGGCCGCAAGGATTTTGTGAGGAAGGGCCGTGAAAGAAAGGTCGAAATAATCAGATAGCTGTCGGTCCTGTAGTTCTTGAGGTTTTGCCAGGCTTTCCCAGATCTTGTTAAGATCAGCAGTAAGTGTTGCCTGAAGGTTTCCAAGAGGAGTGACACCGATGTGGTCACGAATGACAAATAATAGCAAGGTCCGCCCAGAGGTTCTATACCGCCGGTTAGCTCACCAACACGAGTTGTGGTACATTTACTTACCCATCTTGGGCCTTTTTGCCAAATAGGCCCAGGTTCACCTCAAAAACAGTCTTTAAGAGACCCATGTTGGCACCTTGGTACAACCCCACTTGGTGCTCCCATAAATTTATTATAAGGACTTCTGATGAAGCTAGAGAAAACAGCGCCGATTTGCGTTCAAAGTCCTGTGGTATAGCATTAACTTATGTTCAATGTAAATTGCGCGCAAGTAAACGTACTTGGTCTTCGCCGCGCTCGCGACCATCTGTCCCTTCGACATCCATGACCATAACTCCCATACCTTTGCCTCTGCACATCCAGATACCTTCAATAGTATAAATATGATATCCACCGCGTGAAACGCATGCCGAACTCACCTTTAGTGGTTTGTTGGCGTTTTGATTCGTCCATGACGTCGAAGGTAGTGCCGAACAGCCGGTTCAAGAGAGTACCTGAGCAAATACAAGAGCATTAAAGTCATCCAACATATTTGGGTGTACGCCTACTCACTCTTCCCGGTTGACTGAGAGCCGAAGACTGCAACAATATTATAATTGAATCCGACGTCACGTAGTCCCCATCGCTGTATTTGTGGAGTCAAGTCTTGGCTACAAAAGTTGGTGTTCACTTTTCAATGACCGTGTTAAATTTTTACGCGGCAGAGACTAACGTGAAGTTCTTCTCGTCGTTGATGATCTGTAGACGTTCGGAGCTTTCGGCACTTTCGCTAGAACTCGGGAGGTGGCCATTGACTGCTGTTGCCTTGCTTCCGTTTGCTATTGGTTGGGCATCAGCGGTAAGGTCGAAAGTTGGCGCGCTGGTGACCTCGCCGTTAGAAGAGGACATTGCTGAGTCAAAGGAGAGTTGGTATTAAAAAGATAGATAATGACAATCGAGGAGAGAAATGTTTGCGATAAAGCGTACAGCTAAACTGGCATTTGCTTGCTTTCCAGCCGAACGAGGAACACGACCACCAAAGGACAGGTCACGCGAGTTTTCCCACGGTCCACGGAGCTGACCGACACCACCGCAATAAATGTTTCATCTCAGAATGTTGCGTGTCATAAGATATCATTCATTTCAAGTTGTACCCGTTGACAAGTAGTCTAAGCTGAGCGCAAGCTTGGCTCCCTTGATCTTCGCTGGGCGAGGCCTCGCTCAGGTTTACTCAGCCACTTGTCGCTTTCGGATGAGTTTCGAGTAATAAATAGTAGTAAGTTCGAGTACCTATCCACCGGTGACCAGTGGTGACTTTGCCTGTACTGGGTCGACCGAATATACGACATTCCATTGATCTTCTGTTCTTCCAGACCTCAATCAGTGGATACTGCAACATCCCAGGATACGTTACAAAATCGGAATCACTTCTTGAACCCAGTGGACAGCCTCGGACGATCTATTATCAGTATCCGTGATGCTGTGAATTTTGATGGTGTAAAGACCAATATGTTTCAGTTTATCCCACTGCCACAATTGGACTTGTTGCAGTGTCTCAAACTCGAACACAGAATCCATCACTGCTGCTATGAAACTAATGGGGATTAGATCAATCAGCCCTTGTTCGTAACTGTGACCCGTCACTCGTCGCAAGTTGTTTGTGCGGTCGGCTATGCGGACCTAAAGATATCACACATCGTGTTACGGGACGTATAAAACAAGGGTGATCAACTTCCTTTGTATCCAACCCAATACCCACCATCTCTTGTCTCTCAACTTCATCAACCCATCATGATTATTGCATACGCCTACAAGAAATACAAAGCCAAGAAGCAGGCAAAGGAGGAGAAGAAATTGGGCGAGTCTGCCCGTGCCACCAACCCCGCCGATAATTTGGGCGGAAAACCTGGCAATCGCTCGCGCGAGTCTGTTGCCGAGAATGAGCGGAACCAGGAAAGACGCCAATAGGTTGGTTCATCGTGCCATTGATATGCTGTGTCTTCTAATGCTCAGCACTTTTCTAGTCCGAGCAACTCATCCTGATAAAACCCTTGCAGTGTGTTTCAGCACCCCGAGAGACAGTGAGTGGGTTGCATTTTTGTTCCTCTTTAGATGGAAACTAATAATTTACTAGGTTCATTTTTCGTGCGTTGAGACTTGATATAGAGGATATGGCGACGGGAGCGTCGGATTTTAGTACGGATAAGACTGGCTTGCGACATATTGTACACAGATCACCCCATTATTGACTACTTTGCGCACGGCATCCTGGAGACCTCGTCCAACGTTAACTCTTTTATGAATCGACGTTAAAATACATTTTGATCAAGTATCAGCTAAATCAATTTTGCTGTATGATTGTCGAGTACTGCTCCATAGTACTTGACTTGATATTAATGATAATGGGATGTCGCGTGCTATATTGAGAGGTCAAGTCGAATCACGTGGCATGCTTTTTCGCTATCCCCCAGTGCCCACTGCAACTTCGGTGGTTCACCTCAACCTCCTCTCTGCCATCGCCAGTTTGACGTTTCCTTGTCAGAAATGGAGGGTATCAAAAGGAAGCGAAGTGATGAACTCATGATACCAAGAATAACATATCATGCACACGGACGCACTTTCGACAGATTGTTCAAAGGTAGTATCTCATCGTATTATCGCTGCAACACGAAGAATCAAGCTGACTTCGTCGCGCAGAGGAGTCGCTGGAAGAAATGATAGATGTCGTGCGGAAGAAACTCGACTTACCTTCGACGTCAGTTATCAAACTAGCACAAATTAGAGATGGAAAACCAATCGATCTCGAAGACGGTGCGTGCTCGCCTTTCTTACGACCATGATATACTTAATTGGAAAGCAATTGCATAGACGGTGATTTTGACGCGTTTCACGCTCTGACAAGAACCCTTCGTGTGGCTGATGTCCAAGTGTCCGCATCTGCTCTCACAGATACGGTGGATAATGCAGTGAGACCAGCGCTGTACTTGTTGTGTACACAACGCTAATGGGTTTATAGGCGAGTGCTTTGCAGGCAAAAAATGCCACCTCGTTAAGCACCAATAGTACTACGGGTAATGTCTCAACTCCCGTCAGCGCTGTTAATCATTCCGCTTCAAACGTCGCCAGTGGATCCACAAAGCCGATATCTAGAAAGAAAAGGAGAGTTTCTTTTGATAACTCCTCTGTCAATGATGCAAACCAGTCTATGGAGCATTCTACATCCAAACCCAAGAAGCAAAAGTCCGCTATTGCCACAGAAGCGATCCCGTCAGAATCTTCGTCACCCGCCAAGGTTGTTACACCTGTAATCACGCAAGAGAGCCAAAATGACACCTCACCTGATCAGCCCCCACCTGTTCTTCCCAAGAAGCGGAAGACGACATCATCCAAATCTAGTACCAAGTCAGATGCTGGAGCACTGACTTCGTCTACCTCGGGTACCGTTGCTAACTTTCCCTCGGGCAAAACTTCCGCCGGTACAAAGGAGAGCATTGATAGCGCTGTCAAGAAGAAGAAAAGCAAGAAAGACTTAGATGTGGATAACAGCAAACAGCTTGCAACTGGGTCTGGCCACGCCGATATACCTGCTGAACTTCCTATCCCGAAAAAAGGGCTGGCTAAACCAAAACAAAGCACTTCTTTGACGCGAAAGAAACCCACCAAAACATTGAAGGAGACCGAGTCAGACGGCAAGGGTCGTAGTTCAAAGACAAAGTCCACTGCGTCTTCTTCAAACCTAGAATCTTCAACGCCTGCCAAATCTAAGGAATTGGATAGTGATCTCAAAGCCTCGTCGAAGAAGTCACAACCTGGTTGGCACCCATTCAAAAATCCCTACCAGCAGCTCTGATATACCTCCATTCTAGGAACAACCAAGACGAAACCAAAAACCAGCTCCAAAAATGTGGAAGGCAATACGGACGCGTCCATAACCGATTCTACATCTCGCCCAGATAAGACCGTTGATCGAGGGACTGGCTCTAAATCGGAGAAGACGAAAAAAATGAGTCGTGTTGAGAACGATTTGACTGAAGCTTCTAGTATGTGATCCATTGAAGTTGTAACAACACAATATGACGATAAATCTCAGGTAAAAAAAAGACAAAGAGAAAGCCTGAGGATGATGAAACCGATGCTCGTCCAGGCGGGTGTGACATTCGTTCCCTCACTATTGATTTCATTCGTTGACCTGTGCTTCAGTCCCAAAAAAACGCCCCAAAACGACAGTGCTCCAGGACCAACCTTCACTCAAAGATACGGCTGAAGGTATGTTTGATAATGACATACATGTGATAAGAATGCGAATATAACCTGGCGTCGTTCGGCAGCAGGTTCAGTAGCAGACGAAATCGGTAAGAAAATGAATGTCGGAAGTGTGCAAATCAACGAGGGTTCGTCACGAGACTTTTAGTGATCTCGTCTGTAGCTGACAATGAAGATCACTGTTTAATCAACAGAAGAGCGATCTGTTTCTCAAGAAGCTTTTGAACTCGAAATCGTCACCCGCCTTCGCGCCCAGTTCAAAACTTTGGGTGTTGTTAGCAGTCCAACCGCATCAGACCCTGCGAATGTAGAGCCATCGGGAAAGGGATCTGAGAAAAAAACAAAACCTAAGAAAGCAGCAACGAAGATAACTGAATCAAAAAGTAAACGTATCACTGCAGAATCACCTTCAGTTCCCGCTACCACTCATCCATCAGCTCTGTTATCTCGCATCATCGTTTCACGAGGACTAGCAAAAAACGTACCAACTGATCCTTCGCCTTGCCCAGTTTGCCTCCAAGAGCCTTTTCATGTTCGCTACAAATGTCCTATTATTATCGGAGGGCCATCGCTAATTCGGAAACGCCTGGATGAGCTGAAACAAACAGGTGATGATAGACATGACACTTTAATTGAAGAGCTGGAAGACCTTATTCCACCCGATGCCGATGAAGAGACACATCCACCTATGAGTTCAGCGTCGCAAAACAACGACATCACGGCTGATGCCGATTCCATCTCTGTCAACAAATCTTCTCTACACTTTCCGAATGCCAACGGATCCCATATTTCTGAGGTCACCGTCGAAAGCAAGGGCGAAGGAAGTAGTTCTGAGAGCTCAGATGAGGAAGACAGCAGCGTCGAGGAAGAGAAAGAGAAAGAGTCGGCGATCTTGCCACAAAATCCAACAAACTTGGGGTTAGCCTCAATGTCAGATGTCGACCTTGAAGCTCTTATCCGTGGACCTGTTCCAGCCCAGAGTATTCTCGACACCATTCCAACGAGCGATGACGACGCTGATGAACCAGCAGAGGCATTGGAGGAAGATGATGTAGAGGATCGCCAATCCCGCCGTCTTTCAAAACGGTACGAAATGGATGAGGAATCGTCTGAAGAAGAGCAAAATCCCGCGTCTCCAAGCAGTGATCATGAACACAAAGATGTATCACCCGCGTCTATCCCTTTAGTTGAACGCAGTGGTGTAGAACATGAGGTCAACATCGATGAGGGTCAACATTGTCAACAGTCTACCGATACACGTGAGTCTGATTCCTATTCTGTCGTTGGAGCAATAACGTTACTAAAATTGTATACTACAACCAAGCTCAGCGCAGTTCAAGCGCCAGCGACACCGATAGTACAGAAGAGACTCGGGTGGAGCCTCCTGTCAATATTGAAGACGACACGGAACCCTCACCGTTTGAGAGTATCAACGTGGACAAGACCCTGTCTGTCGTACCTATCCAATCCTATCCATTGGGTGATGACGAGGTTGATTGCGACCAGAATGCTGTTGACTCATCCTATGCAAACCAAAATATCACCCCATCCACACCAATCCAGCGTCGAATCGCCGCATCGCCACTCTCAATGCATGCTACACGTGCATCTGCATCGGAGGTGACACCCACTGATCAATTTATGGACACTGCACTTCCAGACGAAACCGTCGACCCGATCGAACATCAATCGGATGATGATATGGACCAAGATCCGATTGAAGCATCTACCCCTAATAGCAATGTTCTACCCCCCAGTCAGTCTACGCCTAAACCTGGCGTCACAGGAAGAATGAAGACCCGTGGAGGGAAAGTTCCGCTGACTCAACTGGAAATGCCAGTTTTAGTGATAAAGGAAAGAGGAAACGAGGTTGCGCCCCCTCTAATCAAAAAGACGGGAAGGAAAACTGCATCCAAGTTAACTTCTACAAAATCGGATAGCGTTGCAAGGCGAACCAGAAGTTATAATCGTCATTCTGACGAGCTGGCACTTAATGAATCCTTAACACCGTCTAATTCGCAGACATTCCGTCCATCCCAGGCTAAGAAAAGCAAGCCATCTATCAAATCCTCCAAAGCACCACCAGCGTCAACGCTCTCTGATCCAGAGCCCACAGTCGACGACACTCCCGTGGATGGTGAAATGGGTTCGTCGGTTGTGACACCCGCGGTGAAGTCAGCGCAGGTTGTCCCGCAATCCTTGAATCAATGGACTGTGCTCGATGCCGCCCATTCATCGCCGTCATTTATGCAGGACGAGCTACAAACCAGCAGCTCCCAGCAAGGTTCCCCGATGCCTATCGATCTATTCACGGGAAAGACTTTTAACAATGACCTTGACGAGGGTCCAAGAGATATGATCCCAACAGAACCATTATTTGATCTTTCCCAGCCTCCGGTGTACCCGTATTCTCAATGGGACGGATCAAACATTCCTCCGAAAGACAGACCCACAGGATCTCCATCAGCAACGGAATCGGAGTCTGAACATGACTCGGGCGAGGAAAAGAAAGCTCCGCCGAAGAAAGCGACCCAGACACCCAAACAATCGGTTCCTTTTCGACGGCTCACTGATATTGCCAGCTCTCAGGCTCAGTTCTCGCAAGACATTTTAGCACCTTCAGCACGTCCAGCGAAATCAGCCAACAAGAGTAAATATCATAACAAGGATGAATCGTCGTCATCGTCAGACTCGGATTCAGATTCGGATCTGGAATCAAAGTCTCATATTCCAGTGGAGAATAGGGCCGGTTCTGGACTTCGGCGCAAGAGTAGAAGAGGGTTGGCAGCACTTGGTTAATCTATGTTGAGTGATATGATGAGCTATATTTAGAGAACTTATGGTGCTCTTCTATGTTAGAGAATACGGGATACGTTGTTGCATGTTTTCTTGCTTTCAAGCTCATTTGTTATTATCATCAAATCGTTCGAACAGCAACTTTTGGTGCTATTCGTGGCTCGAAAAAACCATATCTATTGATGAAGATATTCGATAAGATCGAACTTCACTCCACTCGACGAGGTGCCTTTGGAACCATTATCCAAACGAGAGCCATGAGCACCATCATAGCTACAATACTGGTCGCACATTTAAGTCAAAACGACACCTATATAACGAAGAAAGGAGCACGCTTACAGAGGCTGCAATACCTGGATCCCAACCTTAGAAGCCAAGACACCTGTTAAAAACGGGAAAAAAGCAGCGCCTGCTGTGCCTATCCCACCAATCCACCCTATGGAACCTATATGTTGGTGAATAAATGTCGTCTTTGGCATGTATCTATTTAGAACTTGCCTGTAAGGAGCCAAGGTGGCAACACCCGTCCAGCATGATTCATGGCCAAAGGATAAGTGGGGCCTAGCAGAACACCAACGAAAGAGACTGCCACAGCTCCCGCCACCAATGAAGGAACGAGCCATACTATAAGCTGCAGACTGTAGGAAAAATAAGCTCTCCAAATATGCGAACGATGTGCACCAAATGTATACTTACCCGACTGCCAAAATAGCGTATAAGAGCAGAGCTCTATGTTCCCCCAACTAAGAACATTTGCGGTAAGATTATTGTTCTTAGCAGTCCCGGAGGGCATACCTTTCGATTAAACCAAAGGAGAGCCACGCGCCCAACCATTAACCCTAAACCCTTAGTCAGATAAAACAGTTCTTGGGAGCGAGAAAATGTTTACCTCCCCAAAATCCTGACGAAACATAACCAGATGCAGCTCCCCCATGCCGAACATCGACCATATAGGTGACGATCCATCCTAGAAACCGCTCAAACAAAACCTCAAACAGCAGAGCTAAAATTCCTCACCTCCTATTGTAACTTCAACCCCGACATAGGTCAAGATGAAGAGACCAAGTAAATGAACAGTCTTCAATCTCAGAATTTGTTTGTAGGTAGCTTTTTGACTGGTACTTTTCTCGCTCGGTTCCCGTCCGATGTCGGCAAGGCACCCTAAAAAGATTTCAGTAAATCCGAACTTTGTCTGGTTATATTCATCTTACCATCCTGATCCTTCAAGCGGAATGCATATGTCAAGAGTGTGGTGTTTATTAACGATATGCCCAAGGAGACTAGAAAATGGAATGACCACCGAGGCATTTGTGAAAATTGGGTTGCAACAAGAGGGGCTGCGAATGCGCCTGCGCCTAAACGAACCAATGTCGGCATAAAATTTGGAATATTGTAGGTTGCACTGTACCATAGGCGGCGTGGAGATATCCCATTTTTGCGCTATCGTTCAATGCTGCCACGAACCCGTTTCCTTGTGCATCCTGTCACAAATTAAGGTCACCACCGACTATGGTGGACAAAAGCTGAAGAACTTGCCTGAACAGCGGAGCCCATGCCATTTAGAAAATTAGCAAGCACAAAGGCGGGAAATGGGACAACGGCGGCCTGCATGCTATAGGCTATCCATTGAGCCAAAGAACCTAAGACCAAAATAGTAAATTCAAGTCTGAAATATCAACGGGTAGGAGGGGTACCAAACACAACCATCTACCCATTATTGAAAAGTTAGCTCTCCCTTCTGCTTTTAACAAATGCGCCTCTTACCTTCCCAAAACCTAGTCTATCCGTCTGTGTAACATTGATCACCGCTCCAATAAACGATCCCTAATATTTGGCTGTGATTAACCTTCCGGAGGGCAATGGTCGCAGGGCCGTGGTGCTTACTACACAAGTAAAGACGAAGAGCAATGATACCGGAACGAATCCAATCTTTACTCAAGCTTAGCGCCATAACAGTAACAGATTATGGTCGTGAGGAATCATACCTTATATACTTCTTGTATCCGAGGCAAAAGTGGTCCAAGGGACCCGTCGTTCCAACCTATCAAGAAGAAACACCATAACAAGCTTCCAAACTGAAGATGGGCTTTTCGCGTATGTTTCTTCGCTGCCAGCTTGAGGGACTGGGACTCCGGAACTATATCTCCCTTGGAGCCATTCGTGTTGACCAGTTCAATGCCCACTTCCGTAGACATCCTGCTACTGGATGAGAATCAAGGGTGTGTTGAATTCGAGTGCATCTGCGAGTCACGGGAGATATATGGTTGAAAGTCCCTCTCTTACGTTACTGATCGCACCGCCTTTCCGAGGCGATGATATCGGGGTAGAGTGGGTCAGAGGAGTTCTCGAGGTAATTAACTGCAGCTTGGGCGTTTGGCCGGACGGTGCCCACAAGATGCCTGGTTCATTAGACAGCTGGATGAGTATCTATAAGTCATAGCATCCAGCAACAGAAGAAGCTTGCAAGGAGGTCAATCATCGCATTCTTCAACATTTTGCCAAGGATGTTGCCAGATAACTTTCAACATAGAAGGAGCGTGACGAACAGAGGGGCAAGGACAGAAGGGGAAATCTCGGAGAAAGTGATGACAGACACGCCAAAATTTCAACTAAAAAACAAGCGGTTCGCTTCGCGCAAGCGCTCCGCGACAACTTAGTACTTAGTGCTACAACTAGCACTGGAATGTCAGTGGAATGTCGATCGGCGCAAGCGATGCAAGAGAGGCCAAGGACGGAAGGGGAAATGTCGGAAAAACTGATGCGGCGGACACGCCAAAAAGTCTGAAATGAAAATCCTATCACGTGAGCGTCCAGATTGGGATGTTCCAGCTCGTCATCTTTTCGACATGTCAACAATAACATGTCAATGCTCGAATATGTGATCTGACAAATATCATTCCTTTCCATCTTGATGAGCACGACCACGCGTCCGAGTCGGGACAAGCGCAGCCTTGACTATGCAATCCGCTCAGGCATAGCAGGCGGTATCGCAGGATGTATCGTATGTCCTTTTCTCTGATGTCCGATAGCTTGAAAGATGTTCATTCTGTGTCTCTCTGACAACAGGCGAAGACGGTCGTTGCACCGCTCGACAGAGTCAAGATCCTCTTTCAGGCATCCAATCCCGATTTCCAGAAATACGCAGGTACGTCTGCCAGCCCCCTCGTGGTGCCGCGTGCATAATTTGAACCTGCCCATCTGTTCCACCCCAGGCTCATGGAGCGGCGCCTACAAAGCCGGACGCGCAATATACCGGGATGGCGGCGTGCGCGGGCTGCTGCAGGGCCATTCTGCGACACTCCTGCGTGTGTTCCCGTATGCGGGTGTTAATTTCATGGCGTTTGACCTGTGGAAAGCTGTATGTCTTATTCCATCCCGATTGGTTTGTTTAAGCAGCACCTATTTATGTTTTCGGGCTGCGGTGTTCTTTATCCTTGGTGCCTTTTATGCGCATGAATTCCGGAAACATGAGCTCGGTATATCTATGCTTCGTTTTCTCGTGCAACAACATCCCCATCTCGCACTTCGCACTTGCCCTGCTGCACACCCGCCAATATTTGCTCCTGCACTACTGCACAGTTCTTCTGGACCTCTTTTCTCGCATTTCGCATTTCGCAGTTGCATATCATAATCCTATGTTTATGCCCGCTGCATCACTGACGCATCATGTTCTCAATTGTCCTCTTCAACACATGTCTTGCCCTGTCACCATGTCATTGCCAATGATCATTTACACGGGAATACCGTCTCCTGCGCGTCTCATTCCACTCATCCACCCATCGTCACCCATCAACATCGTCGCTCACCTCCACGCATTCTCATCCCCAGTTCCTCATGCCTGACCCTGCATACGAGAACAATGTGAAGCGTTTTGCGGCGGGCGCGCTGGCCGGTATGAAGCCTCTTAATTCTATCACGGCTGTTTAGGGCTCACTCATAGTCATGTTTCGTTTCGTTTCCGCGTCTTTGTTGTGTGATGCGGTGTGGTGTGTCGCGCGCTTTTTTTTTTTGGCATTTTGATCTGGGCTGCACCTTTCCCGCGTAACTGGACACCTCCGGACTGAACGCTGAACGCCAACCCGTGAATGCAATCATTGACACCAACGACGACCGTGACAGGCCTGACATCCGTGACCATTACTTACCCGCTCGAGCTCATCCGCGTGCGCATGGCATTCCAGAGCAGCGGCACGACGTTTCTGAGTGCAATGAGAAGTATATACCACGATAATGCGTGGGTGGAGGCGACGCCGGCAGCATCACCATCACCGTCACCGTCACCATCCGCTTTGACGGTGCCTGCGTCCACATTCCTTCCTAGATCCACATCGCTAGCATCAACCTCAATACATATACCAACACCACCCACCTCAGTACCCTCGCCCACGCCCCCGTCCAACCTCATACCACCCATCCGCACCCGCACATTCCAGCGCTTCCCACTCCTCAGGTTCTACCGCGGCTTCTCAGTGACGATGCTCGGCATAGTGCCCTACGCAGGTACCTCATTCTTTACATGGGACTATCTCCGGGCACATTACTACCCTGCCTCTACATCGCCCTCATCTTCATTGAACAATAGTCCCACGAAGCCCTCCCCCTTCGTCAACCTCGCCATCGGCGCGCTCGCGGGGGCACTCGCGCAGACGGCGGCGTACCCGTTCGAAGTCGTGCGCCGGCGGATGCAGGTGGCGCGGTTGGGCGCGAGGGAGGCGGTGCGTGCCATTTGGACCGGAGGTGCGTCGAGTGCGGTGAACGGGGTGAATTCTGGGACGCGGGGAAGTGGGATAGGCGGAAACGCAGGGGGGTGGCGCGGTTTCTATGTTGGCCTCGGCATTGGATACGTGAAGATGGTGCCGATGACGGCGGTAAGTTTCGTGGTGTGGCAGTGGATGAAGGGGGTGTTGGATGTTTGAGGGATCGATTAGTCAGTTCCAGCAGTCCAAATCAATGATTGTGATTACTCATTCCCGATTCACTCCTATGTAGGGTGTTTTAGAGCGCTTTTTTTTTTACAAGCTATCGCTCGCCGCATTTTCTCTCATCGGGGGGTGATTATTACAGGCGAGCTGCCAGTTTACCGGCTAACCCTAATCCTCACGAACCGAGCACAAGGCCAATTAGATTAACAGACAGTAGGACTCGGACTCGGCAGGCAACCTTCTCGGTTAATCAATGCAAAGTCACTGGTTCCAAAAATCATGACCATGAACATCCTTACCTGGATGTCGATGTTCAGTCCGACCGGTGATGAATATTTGAATATTTGAACAATAAGCATACATACCTCCGAGCCGCGAAATGTGATACGTACAACTACACGATCCCAAGCCCTGTGATATGGCTCGGTGACTCACTTGACCATACTTCTGTGTAACTTAAGTAATTTGGTGGCAAGTACGCCACGTGAGCGTCCAGATTGAGATGTATAAAAGTCTAACGAGTCACAGATTCTGTCACAACTCAATTTTCTTCGTCTCCCAAGCGCATCAGCTTGAGCAAAGCACAAGAATTTGAGCTTTGAGCTCGTACATGATTTTCACTCAGAACACGCGCGACGAGTGAGTTTTTTTTCATCGTTGGTCTTCGTGATCCACTGTTGACATTCCATCCAGTTATCTCAGTGACCTCGTATTTTCTCTCCTCCAACTTTGAACGTAGATTTCCACAATCATGTTGACCCGCACCATCATCCGCATTCCCGCTCTTACTCGAGGCCTTGCGACTCATGCTGGCCCTAATGCAGCATTGCCAGCCGTGCTCCACCTCAAAACTGGCCAATCCTTCACTGGCCGATCATTCGGCGCTCCTAAGAGCGTTTTTGGAGAAACTGTTTTTTCAACCTCAATAACCTCATGTATGCACCCCACTGGCATGACATGTCTTTTTTCCTGACTGCCCTCTTCAGATACCGAATCCATGACTGATCCTTCTTACCGCGGCCAAATTTTGGTCTTCACTACACCCCTTATTGGCAACTATGGAGTTCCTCTCAACCAAACACCAATCGATTCGCAGGATGTCGGAGTGGTCCTCGAGTCCTCGGGGATACAATGCACCGCGGTCGTGGTAGCAGATGTCGCTGAGAAATTTTCGCACCACTCTGCTGTCGAATCACTTGCTTCTTGGTGTCGCCGCTCAAATATCCCTGCTATCACAGGCGTAGACACTCGAGCCATCACGCGATTGCTTCGCGATCAGGGTACTACCCTAGGTCGTCTTGCTGTTGGCGCAGATGCCTCGGCTCCTGCTCCTGAGGCTCACCAGTATTGGGATCCTACTGAGGAAAATCTCGTAGATCAAACCTCCACCAAAGCTCCATACGACCTCAATCCCACGGGTGATGTCAAAATTGCCGTTCTCGATTTCGGCGCTAAAGCCAACATCTTGCGATCTCTGGTCCGCCGAAACGCCGCTGTCACCGTTTTGCCATGGAATTATGACTTCAACGCGGTCCGTGACCAATTCGATGGGCTCTTCTTGTCCAACGGTCCTGGTGATCCAGGACATTGCATGGAAGCAGCACTCAAACTTCGCAAAACCCTTCAGGAATGGAATAAACCTGTGTTTGGTATTTGCATGGGACATCAGATCATTGGTATGGCTGCGGGTTTGGAGGCTTACCGCATGACCTTTGGGAACCGCGGTCACAATCAGCCTGTTTTGGCATTGGCTTCTGCTGGTTCGATCAAAGCTGGTCGTGTGTATGTGACGAGGTATGCAGTCCGCCCAGCCCGGTCCTTTTAACTCTGACTCATGATTCCATTAGCCAAAACCATCAGTACGCCCTGAAGCTCAGCGACCCATTCCCAGAAGGCTGGGAACCTTTCTTCATCAACTGCAATGATTCGTCTGTCGAAGGCATCAAGTCTACTCCTGAGTCTGGCAAGAAGGTATGGGGTGTTCAATTCCATCCTGAGAGTGCTGGTGGTCCACTTGATACCATCGAGGTTCGTATTGATCAGGTGTTCTTCATAAACTGGGCTGATTGTGGATTAGATGTTTACCGACTTTGTCACGGAATGCCGAGCTCATAGACTCCAGCTTCCCCTAAAGACGACTACAGCCACCATGGCGGATAGGATAGAGCCGGTGTTCAGAGATGTTGCTCCTCAGCGGGTCGCTGTTGCAGCGTAGTGATCATCGCTAATACTGTGTAATGCAATGTACTTTTACAAACTTTGGGTTTCTTGGATTAGCATCAAAAGCATATTTCATTCAAAGCTTGTACTGAGTGACTCCTGAGACGCATCATCTCGCATCAAGTTCTGGTTCATTGACGTCGTGAGTAGTTTCCTAGTATGGTGATGATGTGGGGTGGACAGTCAGCTCACAGCTGCCGTAAGTGTATCATCCACCTTGGTGTTTGCCCTGGTTTTGGGCTCAACCTTCATCGCATTCAACATGAACTTTCTTGACACCTATGGCATATCTGGCACAGGAACTAGCACACCACCTACGAACGATCAACCGGAACCAAGCCTCAATGAAGAGGTGTCTCAGGTCATTGGACAGTTAGGTAGATTTTGGGGAGGCTTTAGGAAACAGGTCGGAATATTTTACGATGATAATATTTGGATAACTAATGGCAAATGCATGGCAGAGTGAAGCTGCGATTGCTACAGCCCGCAAAGATTTCACCGAGGTCGTTACCCAAGCCCAGAGAGAACTAGGCAAACTGGCTGCGGAAACTCCCAGATCTCCTTTGGCAGAGTCCTCTGAAGGAGATGAAGAAGCAATAGCTGGGCCATCATCAGAGTCCAATAACCCGGAATTGCAGAGTGAATCTCCGTCTGACGCTGAGACTACTCCATCCGCATCTCAGACATTCTTTTCACGTCTTCAGTCGTCTCTACCACCCAATATCGTCTCTACCGTACAAAGTAACATCCCAGAAAGTCTTAGGGGCGCGCAGAATCTGGATTTTTCTCAATTGCGCACTACGCTTACTTCGGAATTCCAGCGCGTCCAAGGCGTCACACGTGCTCAAGCTGAAGAGTATGTTCACAAGAGCGAGAGTTTGATAAGGGAAGCTGTGAAAGAGGCTGGGGAAGTTCTTCGAGATGCGGTCAAAGTTATCCCACCCGAAGAAACAGGATCTTCTACCCCCGGCATGCTCTGGGACGGTTCTGATATCTGGGTACTCCCAACTCCGGTAGGAGAAATGGACGATGCTAGAGCCAAAGGGAAAGCTAGGGACACCGGTTCAGGTTCATCTTCAAGGCGACAATCAGAGGATGCTCGACGTGCTGTCGCAACTCGTGCGGAATCATTGCTCGATCAACTGAGAACCAATCCTGAAGTTATCAAACTTGACCCAGAAGATGATGCTACTGCCAAGGATTTGTATATGACTTGGTTCAAGGATCTGGAAGATCGATCCAATGGCCCTGGAACTAAAGCTTGGTCGGATCTCATTGATAGTGCATTGTCGGAGCCCGGTAGTGGCGTTGCATTACAGGAGAACTTGAACATCTTGGGTTCGTTGACCGCATTTCTTGGATGATCTCTGCTGACAAGTCTCGGTGATTAGTTCCCGCACATATGAGCGAAGATATATTTTGGCGACGATACTTCTTCAGAGTGTATCAAATAGAACAGCAAGAAGTCAGACGAAAGGCTCTTCTGCAAGGTAAATTTGTTGTTTCTTCATTTGAAATGTCGCTCACCATTTTATTCAGGTGCAGTGGAAAATGAGGAAGATTTTAGTTGGGAAGACGAGGACGACGATAATGATTCTGTTTCTGCCAACAAGGACGCACAAAGGTCTTCTATAATCACATCTGCGACACGATCTTCAGCCTCTTCGCAGCGGACGCTTGGCGTCCCCAAAGCAGGAGATAACTCCGGTGCATTATCAGCTTCATCTTCATTGGCACCCTCTCCAGCGTTGAGCCCGAGAGAGAGTAGCGAAGACAGTTATGACGTGGTATCCGGAAACGTTAGCAACGCTGGTGAGGTAGTTGAGGAGGACCAACAGGAAGATGATGACGATGATGCCGACGATAGTGACTGGGAATGAGTATAATCAAGTATCCTGCAGATTGTAATGTTATTGTTTGAAGTTCTATTTCTGTGTCTTTCGTATTTTTCATCACCATATCTCGGAGTTTCCTCAACAGACACGCTACTATTGATACAATGATGTCAACCATGTTGATCACTATTTGACTTTTTCTCAAATTGGACACTGCCTTCAACTCTGAGTACGAACTTCAATAATCGGTTGCTTATACGTACATATTTTCTTGGCCACGTCGCTCAGTTGTTGTCCAGGACTTATGAGGGATGAGCTCGCTCCATGAGAGACGCTCAAGGAAATCATCCTTGCTCTCTCGAAATGTTATCATCCTAGCCCTTCGTTTCTTCTGGATGATTGTGGTCATATGGTGTGAGTTTGGTGTTTTTTTCTACAGTCTATCAGACTGCAGATGGCCGGACAAAGCTTTGACATCGGTATGTCCTCTATGCCATCAGCTGGGTCACCCGACTAACCCTCAATAGTCTGGCACCAAAGACAAGCCCATGCGTGTTCTCTTGGTCTCGGACCCTCAAGTGAGAAATCCTTCCAACATGCGTTCGAAAATCGGGTACAGTTCAGCGAAAAGATACTTGCTCAAAAGCTGGAGTGTTGTCACTCGCCTCCATCCTCATGCTGTCATCTTCCTTGGAGACATGCTATCTTCGGGGCGCTATATAACCAGCGAAGAAGAGTTCGTCCATTGCCATGTAAACCCAATGTTGTACTGACAACTCCAATCAAAGATACCAACGCTATTATGATGAATTCAATTCCACATTCCCCCTGGATGCATCTGTTCCCGTATATTTTATGCCAGGAAATAATGACGTCGGGTACGTTACTTCAATTTCTTAAAAATAGCCATTTTCACACCATTGACGCGACTTTTCGCGCAGTCTCGGAGACTCGTCCCAAGTATCTAAAAACGCACGAATATGGTATTCAAAATACTTCGGTCCACCGAACCAAGTAATATCATTAGCGGACCATAAATTCATTCTACTTGATGCCCCTGGACTGGTTGAAGAGGATTATCGCAGACATGGGCTAGGGATGCCATATGACCTGTGGACGCCTATTACCGGGGGCTCTGTTGAATTCGTAGATTCCGTTTCAAAAGGTGAGGATAAAATCGACCCAGCACCCCAGCATTTGATTGACGGTACAATTTACAGAATATTCCAAGCGTCAACCGATGATCTTGTTCAGTCATATACCATTATCAAGACCATCAAGCAAATCATGCGGACCACTTCGTGAAAAGGGCTCGATACGAGCTGGTGCTGGCCATGGATACCAAAATATGCTTGGCAAGGACACGACAGAGTTCCTACTCAACGCCGTACGTCCTGCCGCTGTGTTCAGGTATGTATACTACTGTTACCTATTACAATCACTCACCTCTTACTCCTTCATTACAGTGGTGATAACCGAGATTACTGTGATTGCATTCATTCCACACATTACATAGATCAGGGTGTGACCACAGAGGCTACTGTTCGCGAAGTAACTGTCAAGTCATTTTCACCCGCCCGCAATATCCGCAGGCCGGGATTTCAGCTGCTATCGTTGATCCCACCAGAATCCGCTTCGGCTTCCTCCCCAACATTCGCAGATGCACATTGTCTTTTGCCAGACACCTTCCGCATATTCAGCTCGATATATTTTCCATGTCTTACACTCACGATTATAGTATTGCTATATCTCAATATTTCACCTGAACGACATCGCCGTCACATATCTAATATCTTCCCAATCATGCTATCACCTCCTTCGAGTCGAGCTCCTTCACCATCTCGTGGTCCAGAGTCCGCCATCTGGTCGACATGGTCCCCTCGCAAGCCGAATATTCCCGTAAGCCCAACCTCTCCGCTGCCTCCGACTCTTCGTGTCCCCGGTAGCAATTCGGAAGCAGGTCGAGCTTTACGAGCATCGTCAACGTCCATCACCCCACAGGACTCACCACTCCTGAGCCCCATCACGTTGTTTTCTCCGGAAGAGAATTTCGATGATCATCTGAATCCCGCTCAGTACATTCCCCGCCATGACTACCATTCAAGTGCAAGGTCCGAAAAACACCGTGTACCCACACAATCACCATTCTTTCTCCCTCACCCAAATTCCGCACCTCAGCGGCCTTTTTCGCGATCATGGTCGTTTGTGTTTTGGGGTCGCAGACGCCGTCTGACGATTAAACTTCCCGTCACGTTCACCCCTAACTCGCGGAGTATTCTCAAACGTGTGCTTACACACAGAAATCACTCCTGGGGCTCGAAAGGGGGATATGGTTTTTTCTGGAGATTCGCTAGCGATTGCATCAGTGTCGCGTTGCCAGCCATCTTCGCCTGGACTTTAGTCGGCTGGCTTTTCTTTTGATCACAATCCAAAGCATTTTGACAACCATGCCTAGACAATGGAAATGGAACCAAGGAGTAAAACCCTTTCATATCCATGGCCCTGTATGACATAGACATTAGTGGCTTTTATAACCGCTACCGATCTTGCATAATACAAAGCTTATAGACATCTTTGCGGGAAGTCTGGGCATATACAGCTATTTCACAAGTTCAACTGCTGGCCAAGTGAGCGTCGTTTGGAGCTCAAAAAAGTATACTGCCAGGTAATACAATCCAGTGACGAACGGATGGGATGCTAGCTCTATTCAAATTATTCTGCACACAATGCGAGTTGCTTGTACAAAATCCGGTTATCATTTCGTGCTGCCCAGTCTACAATTTGGTGTATGAAACTGAAAGTAAATAATGGCGGGTCTACCCATAAGATCAGGGATCACGCAAACTCAGGCGAAGAAGGCTTACCGCATTGTTACTCTACTCCTTAGGCTATGTTGACTTGCGTTACAGCAAAGCCCGCGAGACCTAACACTGTAATACTCGGAATTAATCGGGTGAATGGGGATAAGTTGTTGAACCTACAATAACCACTGAATTTCTCAATTGGGGAATGGAAATATATACTCGTAGTGTATAGAGAGAACAGCCAGATGCTAATCAAAACAACGTTGAAAGTAACAGCAGCTCTGTGTGACCAGGTCCATGTCGATGTCCGCGGGGAGGATCGAAGTTGATCGACGAGGAACAGAACAGCCATTGTGAGGATGAATACATGACCTGAGACATCATGCCCACGTCGTAATCTCGGCACTCCACGCCATGTGGCATCAGGGAGCAAGAGCCCGGATGAAAAGAAACCAGGATGAGTCTCTGGGGACAGTGTCGCTTTTGTGAAGCAATACTCCACTGGCACGGTAAGAATGTCGCCGGTCGGCAACGAAACTATACATTCTCCCCCTGACGCTGCAATGACACGTTCAAGAATGGCAGGTCCGAAAAACCAGCTGGTGAACATCATCCAAACTAGGGTCTCCGAAATCCATTTGATTGCTCGTCTTGCCGTTCTTTGTTGACGGGGGCTGGTGCCCCATAGAAGGATAAATGCGAGAGATGTCCAACCCCATGCACGTTTGATAAACCACACGTTGAGGAGATTGGTTTTACTGGCAAAGTAATGTGTTTTGTGCAGTGGATGTGGAAGATGAGTGAGGAGGGGATTCGAAGTATCAAGATAGGATTCATTCCAGACAGAGGATATTGTTCCGATGAGTAATATTGTCGTTATTGCGATGAAAGCGTCATGATGAAGTTCTAAGGGCATTATTGTTGGAGTCAAATTCAGCGGTCGAGTGTTGTGTGGTGACGTTGCATAGGTGCATGGCATAACACACTAATAAAACTGATATTTCCCACGTCTACATACAAGGAAAGAAGCAACCGTCACATTGCAACGTTTGGTAGCCTATCACTGGGCAGAAATTCCACAGAAAGAATGACAATGAACGATGTTTAGAAACGTCGTAAAAAGGTGTAAGTGGTAGGAATCCTATCGTCATTGCATTCCTAACCAAACGCTATTAAATGGTATCCCCTGTCACGTCAACCGTCGGGTTGAATCAGTTGGCGCGATGGTGGGTTTCATTTCCACCTCTGCATTTGTGATCCGTATATATTCCGACTCAGGGCTGGTTTTCGACAGGAAGATCGATAGAATAACGGAGATTCCTGCCCAGGGGATGAGCGATAACTCCAGCGGACGGCGTTCCCGAATGCATCTCGGATGACTTATTGAACACCAGAGGAAAAGCCATCCAAAGTCTGTAATGAGTCAAAGCCACCACCCGCAAAGAGATTGGCAAGTGTCTCAAGATCGGAGGCCGAGAGTGTACCAGAACGGATTTGTGTGATAATGTAAGATTTGATTTTCGCATTCATAACAGTGAAACACTGCAAAACCGATTGTACCTCCAAGTGTTCGGAACTAGACGTACAATCACGACTACGTGAGGATACATGGGAAAGAGAAGAAGTTTGCTTACGAAGGGCATAAGAGCATTGACAGTGGCTACATGATTGGGCTGCGCAAATCTTGCATGAACAGCGAGGGAGCCTGCGGTAAGCCCAACACCAGCTCCCGTCATAGCCATAAATCTGCCATGATGTAATATAAACATCTTCTGAAATGCAAAATATATTTAGTACGAACCCGTCGACCATCCCTTGAACATTCTTTTGCATTGCCATTTGGATCAAGCCCAGTCCGGCGGTCATAATGGCTGAACCAACAATGATGGGGAATTTAGGTTGGTTTGAGAGGATGGGGGATCAGCGCTCAGCGTTGATGACTATAACAGAGATCGAAGGCTATGATGTACCTGTCTGAAGTGTTTGATCAAACGAATGGAAAAGAACGATCCCAAACCCTGCAGTCTGAGTCAGTAAGTGGACACGCATTCATCTGTGCAAGAACTTACCATTCCGGGAGCAAAAAACAGTAATTGAATGCCAGATTTTGAAGGGGACAGGCCAGTCACCACCGTCATGAAGATCGCCACGAAGTAGAACATCACAAACATGATGAGTCCCGAAATGAAACAGCCGTATAGAACAGCACATATGTCAAAGGAAGTAAAGATTCTCAACGGAATCGTAGGTTGTGCACGAAACACCATCCCCGTAGAAAAGCTGATGCCTACGGCGACGGTGTTTGCAGACAAATTCCCACACGAAGAATAAAATAAACAACCCAACGCCGACGGCGAGGCTCGCTATGACCCGTGCTGTCTTCCAACTGTCATCAGGCCCCCAGTTGAGCCCTAGGGACACCACCCGCAATGAACAGTACGGTGCCGATCCAGTCGATCAATGCGAGCCTTGTAAACCAAGTTACCCGTGCGCCGGTATGTTTGCACGAGACAAACTTTCATCGAAATTGTTCTGCCAACGACAAGCAGAAAGGTGGATATTGACCTCGGTCGTTGCCCGTAGTGGGCGTGCATAAACATAATTAGATACTGAGATCTGTACGAGGAATGAACTGGGATCTGAGCAACTCGGCAGTGGAAATTGACTAGCGAACCTCTTAGAGTTTGATGGATACAACATTGATGTTTTTGGTAAATGTCACTCATGTGATATGATAATCGGTGATTATTTCACCGCGCTCGTATGTCAGTCTGTTACATCGGCAGGAGTGTACTTCCTTGACATTTGCCAATCCATGCTGTTGGTGGTCCAACCTCGTCTAGCTCAGGCATGTGTCCTGCGGGATAATTCGCGCATTTCAATTATGAATCGTGTTGTAAGACTGTCTTCTGTTGCAAGGGGGTGCTACAAGTTTTCTTGCTGTTGCAGTCGTTTGTGCGATTTGAACAAGCGTTTTTTATTTATAAGTCCATGGGTTGTTGATGTTGTTACGTAAACGAATGTTTGTCTCGAAGATTCTGCAAAACCACTGAGGAGACTTGAGGGAGGTTCCTGTAGGAATAATCCACAGAAAAATGGTTCAAATCAGCCAATGAATTTCCATAGTAACGACAGTGTGCAAGTCTATGAGATAAATATGTGAAATGCAATTGTATAGGACTGAATCTTTGCGCGGGAGCTCACTTCTCCACATCATCATCGCTTACCCGACTGTAATCCGCACGATTTCTACGACGAATGATTCCTCGCGCCCAGCGAAGGCCTCCGCACCACGTGAATAGCCCGACAGAAATTGCCGCTACAACAAAGAATATGAAAGAGTATTTGAGAGCATATGTCTGGCCAGAGGGTTCCTCCTCAGAGACCGACTCTGACAACGATTCCTCGGTAGCAGAGGGGACCACAGGTTGTGTCGGAATCAGATCCTTTGAGGGTGTAGATATCGAGGAATTAGCCTCAGTGACCGAGGCAACATTGTGCTCGTCTTCAAAGTCCTGTAGACAAGCAGGAATATTTTATTTGTATCATGATCTCAAGACACACAAAAGGCTGATTATAGCTCAGCGCGTAATGGTACCTCTTTGCCATCGCCATCCACGACCGCCTCAACTGGCAACTGGTGTTAGGGGAGAATTAGTGTGATTGAATGGCTGAATGAATAAAATATTTCACCTCTCCAGAGTTGACGATGATGACATCTTCGGTTGGTCGATCATTGCGGCCTTTGGGAACGTCCTCTGTTCGAGATGTCAGCCACAAGAATCCAAATCTTTCAGTCGATAACCTCAGTCTCACCGATGGCATAAATAATATCCATACCCTCTATGACTTTCCCAAACACAACCTGTGTCACTGTTAGCATCATGTCAACTGTGTGAACGAAATATCTCACATGTTTACCATCCAGCCAGCCGGTAACAACCGTGCAAATAAACTAAACGCTGTTATAGGTGAGAATTTCGTGTCCGAAAACCATTGCTCACAAATTGAGAACCTGGCGTTTTTGGTATAAGCTCTTAGTAACCTGACAACAGTAACGACAACATACCATTAGTATCCTTGCCCGCGTTTGCCATTGAAAGAGTGCCGGGACCAGTGTGTTTCAATTTGCTGAAGTGAAGATGATTAGACTCAAAACCACCATAGAGTAATTTTAAGCATTTACAAGTTCTCATCCGCAAACCTGTCACCGTAGATCGACTAGATACCAGCATAAGCATGATTCACGTCCACAAGCGAGTAGTCTGTAATACCTTTCCGCCAGTGCCATCTCCACGGGCTTGTAGGGATAAGACATTAAGTTGAGAAATGCATCGTTAAACGACAAATACGCACTAAAGTCACCGCCTTGGATCCTTGGTGAAAATGAGATGACTGGAAGCACAGGTACTTGACCACTCACATGAAGTTCTTGATGATACGATGGAATTTGGACCCCTTGTAGCCATAACCGAGGCTTTCGCCGTTCTTATCCTCGCCAGTTGCAAGCGCGCGGAAGTTCTCCACGGTTTTGGGAACGGTCTGTATAGTACTCAGTTCAGCTATTATTACAGATAAGCCTGGTATGTTTGACAGACCCCTCCATAGAGACCCATCACAACTATGGGATAGGTGAGTAACAGTGAAATATGACTGCTGGGTCAAGCGTACCTCGACCCATATCCTTGTCCCCATGCTTGATGTCAAAGAAAACCTTATGGGTTATTTTCGGTCCTTTCGCGGCGTCAACAGACTGCGCGCAAAAGAAAGCTGCAATAGATACTATAACGAATGCGAGGGATATACGACCAAACATGCTGAAATGAAAGATGAATTGCAAAAGATGCAGACGTGGCTGGTGCTACAATTGAACACAACCGCCCGTGTGAACTTCTTACCATTTACAGACGCGAAAATCTATGGATTAGACTGTGGTCGAAGTCTTAAGTTATATCATCATACTATAGTATGGACGACGGCATCGTGCTCAATATCGCTGATGATGCATTTGGGGCATCAGTAAATGTTACGGGTAAAAAGGCTGGAAGATGGACCGACAGGTAAATACTTACCTTCTTGTTCATGATTGACTAGACTGATCCTACAACAGACTCAAAGCAAAGCGTGTTCTCAAACGCAAATCCAGGCCTTCAGGGAAATCCAACGCATCACCAGCTTATCATTCAGAAGACGAGGACTCCCAGTCCCGCCCCGCCAAAAAATCCCGACTAGAGAGACCTCCTAGTGATTCGTCGAACGCATATCTATCTGCTCACAGCGGTCCTGCACCTCCTTCGAAGCCACCTACCCAGATCATATCCTCCCTATTCTCTTACAACCCGAAAATAAGTGCCCTGGAAGCTTCATCTCAGAAGCTGTCTTCAAAACCCAGTAATGCACCTCTCACAGACTCTTCCACATTCGCCCATTTAGGGCTTCATCCACTTCTTAGCGCACATCTCAGTGTCAAGCTCAATATCACGAAGCCTACATCAATACAACGTGCAACCTTGCCCATATTTCTCAATTCATTGGCCGAGAATAGCGAGCGAGATATTTTCATCCAATCGCAGACAGGATCTGGAAAAACGCTATCGTTCCTTCTTCCTATAATCCAGGATCTCCTCCCATTGAGCACTCATTCATATATTGATCGATCAATTGGCACGCTAGCCATCATCATAGCGCCTACCCGTGAGCTTGCAAAACAAATATCGGATGTGCTGGAATCCCTACTTCAACTGAGACTGCGTCCTGAAGAAGACTCGGGTGATGGCGATGAACAACCATCCACACGTTACGCGCGATGGCTTGTTTCAGGCTTGCTTTCGGGAGGAGCAACTAGGGGACATGAGAAGGCTCGCTTGAGAAAAGGCATACCCATACTTGTCTCGACGCCTGGAAGGCTACTCGATCACCTACAGAATACATCCTCCTTCAATGTTGGAAAGTGTAGATGGCTTGTGCTAGACGAAGCTGATCGTTTAATGGAACTCGGTTTTGAAGACACTATTAAGGGAATTGTACAAGGCCTTGATGGACGGAGAAAACTCGCTTTGCAAGCGGTCGCAGAAGAAAAAAGCATGGAAGTGGGTGGGTGGGATTGGGAACGACCCCGGAGAACTGTTCTCTGTTCAGCCACCATCAGGGAAGATGTTCAAAAATTGGCTGGGACGACACTCACACGACCTCTCATGATCAAAGCCCTCGATGCCGCTCAGGCGGACGATGTGGTATCTCAGAACGAACTTTCCTCTACTGGGGTGTCATCCGAAAAGTTTACACCTCCTTCGCAATTATCCCAAAAATACGTCGTTGTGCCACTGAAACTAAGACTTGTTGCACTCGTTGCTCTATTGCGCTTGTTACTCGCACAAACACAAGGGCGTAGGGGTACCAAAATCATTGTTTTCCTGAGTTGTACCGACTCTGTCGATTTCCACTGGCGTTTGCTGGCAGGTTCATCAATGGCTGGTGACGAGCTTAAAACAGCCTCTAAAGCGGCTAATGAAGGAGGTGAAGCCGACAGCGAGGGAGACGAGGCATCCGAATCAGCAAGGGAGGAAGAAGAGAAGGCAGAGGAAAATATTGCTGCCGAGTCGTCTCTTCTCCCCGATACTTCCATCTTCCGACTTCATGGTTCCCTCCCAACTCCCGTTCGTTTAGCATCACTTCGCGGATTCTCCGCCACACCTTCCACCAAGTCAAAACGACCTGCTGCAGCATCATCCATCCTCCTATGCACCTCTGTTGCCTCCCGTGGTCTTGATCTTCCTCTTGTCCGCGCTGTCGTTCAATACGATCTTCCAACAGAAAACGGCGCCACGGAGTATGTTCATAGAGTAGGTCGTACGGCCCGTGCGGGAAAAGGTGGAGAGGCGTGGAGTCTAGTCTCCCCAAGCGAAGTGGAATGGGTGAAGTGGGTTGAAACTAAAATGCGAGGGGATACAGAAGAAAATGCCAACAAAGACAACAAAGCAAACATCAAGTTGACAGGCGATAGTATCGAGAATGTATTGTCAAAAGGCTTCGGAGGCAAGGGATCCGAATATGAAGGCCGTGCAACAGCAGTCCAGCTCTCGTTTGAACGATGGGTGTTGAGACGGAAAGAGGTAAGATTATGCACTCATTTGATATACTATGCCTAACCAATTGTGCAGAATGCCGATCTAGCACGAAAGGCCTTCCTTTCACATATGAGAGCATATGCTACTCACCCGTCAAATGAAAAGCATATATTCCACGTTCGCCACCTACATATCGGTCATCTTGCGAAAGCTTTCGCGTTGCGCGATGCTCCCAAAACGATTACTGATGGCGGAAAGAAGGGCATTACCAAAGGGCTGGCAAAGCCTAAGGTGCGAGAATCAAAGAATGGAAATCACAAACGGGACAAAACGCATGACTGGGAAGAGCGAACTGGGGACACGGAACTTCGCATGCAAGAGATAGTTCGGGCGCAAGGTCGACTTTCAAGGAAAGGAGGAAAGATGGTCAGCAGTGGAACCGACGAATTCCAAATTGCATCTGGGGATGCTCTTGCGAAACTAGTTCAAGGCTCTCGAATATAGTGCTTTCATCCTGACCATATTGCTATAATTATATTGCTTGATACTGAGGTCCGGGATATCACGGATGTGTCGATGCGGCCAAAGCTTCGAATATCGCTGGCTTCTTCGTGAATGTGCTCAGACGAAGGCGCGCCTGTAGAGCGATTTGTTTGGTGCGTTGAAATTTGATTTATCTCTTGGGAATCTCTTGGGATGAGGCCTCATCCCAAGTTGAAGTTATACGTTTCTGCAATGCCAAATTTTTTTCCGAACAGATTTTCAAGTCACAAAAATCAGTAGCCAGTTCAAGCACCCCTCAAAACGATACAAAACACTAGATATAAAATATAAGTACACCACTAATTACTTGCTTTTGTTGAAGATCTTAGTCCACACTGCAACGAATTTGGAAAGAAGATGAATACTTTTTAAAAGACTATTGATTGATGTATGAAACTGATACATGCCTCATCAAAGGTCGATTGTGTGGTTTTTCTTTCTAACATTTTCTGCCCGTATCTCATGAACTTCTCAAATTTGGGTCCATGCAGTTCTGCTTTGAGTTTTCTTGCTTCCTCTGGAGCAAACTTCCCGAGTTCGTGTTCGTAAGTAACTTTTAGCCACAGGATCCATGGGATAAGAGTCGCGTCTGCGATGGTATATGCATCCTCGACTGCATACTCGCCAGACTCGGGGAGCAATGCTTGAACGGCTTCGATGCCCTTCAAAAGGCTCTCTACTGATTCTTTTACGCTGGAGAACGTAAAGGCAGGAGGTTGGATGTGAGTAGCAATGGCGTCGATCAAGAACCGGACCCTGGCGCGAAGGGGAGGGTTTTTTGGCAAAGACCAGAATCCGGGTAAAGATCTGCGATGAACTCGAGAACCACTCCGGACTCAGCAAGTTTCTCGGACACTGGGGAAGGATCTTGGGGGTCAACATCAGGTCCGCCATATGTGATTGCAGGAATCTGCGGATATGAGCACAAGTCCCCGAGCCCGTAAAGGGGCAGGTTACTCACTTTTCCTGTAGGGTTGATCTTTTCCGCAAACCACTCGGGTTTGTTGAACAGATCGACTTCGTAAAGTTTCGTAGGTGCGTTTGCTTCAGCTAATGCTAGCTCAATCTAAGGGAAAGGGTTCGTTCTCAGTCTCTGAATGCGCTACTTGCAAATTCGTACCTTGTGGCTAAAAGGTGAGCCCTGCATACAGAGTAAGCACAATGAGCACAATCATCGAATACCAAAAAATGGACTACGCACTCTGAAGCGATACAACGTAAGTTGTTTATCTGACACGACTCGGATGCTGGAACTGAAGATGCGAATATGTTTGTTGGGCAGTTCAGTGCAACGCCTAGAGGCTTTATAGAAAATCTAAAAGCTTCCATGGCTCGCAATTACCTTGAAGATTGCAAGAAAAGGCTCAGTAATTCATTTGTCACACTCTTTTACTGAGCAATCATGATACTCGCAAGCGAAGCTGCGTACTCGTTGTGCATCTATCTATATCTAAGAGAGTGACAATGAATAAGCTGGTTGCTGACTGAGTCGACCGTGATGGCCGTTAAAAGCTGTTAAAGATGTCATCGAAGTGCGTTTCGGAGACCTGTAGCTCCGCCTGTACCTTGTGGTAATAATGCTGCTGGCAGTAAACGGGGCCATAGGGTCATCGTGAAATTAGAACTCGGGTATCGAGGTGTGATTGCTGACTGATCTGTTTGTCGAGGCAAGTTCAAAGGAAAGTTACCTTTGTATTTTATTGGCAGCTATGTGTCCTCTGCGCATGCTGGGTCAATGAAGCATATACTTCCGGAATGGAGGAGTTTTCGAAACAAAAGAAATGTTGACATGTTATTTTGTCCCTATCTGAGACGTTGAGGTAATCGCAGGAACCTAAAGATACTATGAACACAACTCGTCCGGTCTGTGGCCGAAGGGAAGTATTACTTACTTTTCCCATAGGATTGACCTTTGCGGAAAACCAATCCGGTTTGTTAAATAAATCAACGTCGTAGACCTCAGCAGGTGCGTTCGCCTCAGCTAAAGCTAACTCGACCTGCAAGGATACTGAAGTAAATTTCGATGGGCAAGGCTGCAAACCGCCACTACTCGTACCATGTGACTAAATGGAGAGCCCTGAATGCGGAGTTGAGCATAATGGTCAACACATGAGAGCGAGTTTCTTACTCTAAAGCGATATGATGGTTGCCTGACATGTTGTTAAACTGAGACCGCGGGTAAGGTCTGCTGAATCAAAGATTCCAAAAAGTTTTTATATATGGAAAACACAAGACGTTGGGAGAAACCTTCGAGGAACAAGTTCCAACTATACCGAGATGCCAATGGTTACTGGCAATAAGCGGCGCCGGACGGAGACACGGTCTTCGTCTCGGTAACTTGAAGGACCAAGTTGGCTTACCGCTGAGTCGATGTCGTTACGGAGATCTGAATCCATTGAATAATTAGGATAAGACAGTCAAAGGCAGCCCTCGATGTCCATCTTCGGATCGGCCAAGTTCATAGCAGCAGGCCGCAGTATCAGCCTGAGCGTATGACGGGGTATGTAGGATTTTATTGCAGAAAATAGCACTGGCCAGTGGCAAGCCGACTGAGGAGTTTATCACGTCGAACTTGAAGCTTGAAGCTGCCAATTGAAGGTATCCTTCCGAATCCCGATCACCCGTAATGGCGAAGATGTAGAGATGTCGAGCTGTCGCAAATGCAATTCCCAGGGTCACAAGAAAGTCCCTCTCCTTGAAGTTTCAGTCGCTTCTTCAACTACTTAACCCTGGCATACTGGCAGACTGCTCCTTTAACTAGTGAACGCGACATGAATTACGCTGAAATTCCAAACAACAATCTAGTTTGTACAACTTTGACTTCGTCCCTCAGAATCTAATCATGGTTTACAGATCTGTTGCATTTGCCAGTAATATGGTGCAATTAAACCATTAAACTGTTAACTTACCACAGGCTTTAAGCGCTCCGTTTACAGCTCCCACCACCACCAAAACTTGCAGCCATACGTTCTGTCACGATTGTATCGCCGAAGCAGTAAAACACTCTCCTCAATGTCCTATCGACCGTTCCCCCCTCTCACTCGAAGATCTCCTGCCAGCTAATCCGATTGTCAAGCATGTCAGTCAATCACAGTCGCTTATATATTTGCTTAACAAATAGTCCGCCAGCTTGTCGATGAGCTTATCGTTGAATGTGCACAACGTTCCGCGGGATGTACCCATACATGCCAGAGACAGTTGCTAGCTTCGCACCTCAACGATGCATGCCAGTACATTCAAGTCCCATGCCCTGAAAGCGACTGCAGTCAACTGATTTTGAGAAAGGATCTTGGAAAGCACGCCGAGGTCTGCGCACACCGCTCGACCGAGTGTGACGGTTGCGGCATAGAAATCAAGAACAGTGAGCTCGATGTAAGTTTCCTCTTATTCCCACCTTCAGTTCTGATCAGGACCCTGTTCAAGGCGCATAACCTTGAATGTCCGTCTCAAATGACATCTTGTAGTTATTGTTCCGCGGAGCTTTCTCGCAATCAGCTGAAGGATCACACAACCTCTTGTCCCGATGCCACCATCTCGTGCTCACAGGCTGACAACGGTTGTCCATGGAGCGGTCCACGGCGCGAAAATCACGCTGATTCGTGTCCGTACGAAGCAATCAAAGGATTCTTTGCAGTTAATCATGGGCACATGACTTCTCTCACTACTGAAAATGCCGCCCTCAAGCACCGCATTCAAGTCCTCGAGAGTGTCGTTCACACCATGCAGCGCGAAATGCAGTCGCTGAAGACTATCTTGGGCCCGTGGTATCGCCAAGAAACCGCGCAACCGCGGGCTACGTTTGTGACCCCAACCTTTGATGCTGGCCTCGCCCAGTTTTCGCCTCCCAGCACAGGTCCTTCTAGTGCCAGCTCTTCCTTCCATACAGATCCAAACGAGCCGCTCTATTCCCCGATACCAACTGAAGCCGATGCTCTCGCTCTCTATTTTCCACCCGAAGTATTTCCAGAAACTCATTCCGTCCCGCGCCGGTCCATGTCTTTCCATGGCTCCGGTGCACCGCTCACACCCGTGGCTCCTCTCAACCTGAGCACGACCCTTGAAGATTCACTCGGTGGACTTCGGGATTCTATCGCGGCCATATCCGCGTCTGTGGACTCATTAGCAAGACGGAACAACATCACCCTGACGAACGAGACGATGCGGATCAACGAGGATATTGGATCGTTGAGGTATACGGTCCAAGGAATCCGTGTACAAGTATGCGTTACCACCTATCGCTGTTTATTCGTTTCACTAAAGACTTTTCAAAGCTTCATCATATCATGATGGACAGGAATGCTCAACTGACAGGCAGGGCAAGCGAGCATCAGCCAGTGCTCCATCCACCAATGGTATCGCCACCATTTCCTGGGACATCTGGCACAAAGTTGTAGACTTCGAGTTCATCACCTGTAGTTTTCTCTTGGACATATTTTATGCATATGGATGTATCGTGCTCGCTCGTGTGGGTTTTAAAAATGTATTTTGCAGCACATCACAAGAACCAAGGACGATATGTATGTTGCGGGATCAAAATTAACTGAGTACAGTATCTTAACTATGGCTCCAGCAAAAATAAATGAGCAAAGAGCCTCAAAAATATGATCAAATAAACAGATTTCATTTGGATGAGATGAACAGGCGGAGGAGAATGCAAATGACGACAGCGACAGAGCGATGGTGCGGAGAGATAAAAGTACGTTGTGTCTGGCAAAGGGAGCGAAAAAGCCGGGTTGAGCAGAGAGTCTGAAAACGCTGTGCACCCAAGGGCGATCGAAAATCGAATCGGAATCGAGACGAGACGCAAAAGTGGCGAACAAGATAAGCCGAAAAGAGCGTGAAAAGGAGGGCAATAGATCCTAGAGAAATCATAAAGACGTTATGTTGAGATAGATAAAGACATGGGATATTGAATTATCGACATCCAGAGATACGCGGCTCAGGTATATGCGTTGAACGATTTCTGGGCACCATTTACTGTCTTGGCAGATGGTGGTGGGGGGTATGAGTAATTGTTCGTTGACGCTTGTGCGTATGGTGATATTGAGTGGTGCATTCCTATGGGATCTGGAGCCGGCACAGCGTGTAGAGAGGGATGTCTGTCTGCATTGAACTGAAGCTCGGCCGTGAATGAGTGATCACCAGGGCTATACGTACCATCGCCAGCAAAGTGCGATTGCGACGTATACTCCCCCGTTGGTGGAAAGTGCCTCATTTCTGCCCCAAATTGATATTTGTCTGAGGAATCGTGGGGAGGTGATGGGAATGAAGGGGACGAAGAGGCCATAGTGGGTTGGATAAAAATCTCCGGTATCGACTCCGGTATCGAGGCACTTAAACGACGATCGGTCAATGAGGATTCATGAGATTGGAGGAAAGCTCCGCTGCCCCGTCGAGCGAGCTAGAGGGCCAATGCAAATGGTCAATCGCTAATTCACCAAGTTGAAAATAAGACTTACATTGTTGTAGCCATACGAAACATCTCCGGGCTGCATGGCCGATGATGCGGTGTCCTGTGTGTGCGGACTACCACCGGGAGATGCGGTAGACGATGGCGAGCAATATCCTCCGGTATCTTGGCGGGCCATAGTCTTCTGGAGAGGAGATCGTGAAGTAAGTGCCTTTGCAGCGTTTAGGTGTGCTTCATTCAGCGAACCCTGGCTGGATCGGCTGTTCATGTTCAAATCGGACATTCCTCTCTCCAAGAAATGTCCAGAAGCACTGCATAACAACGATGAGTTGGTTGCTTTTCTGATAATATAAGGGAACTAGCTCACCAAGAACTTCTTCGACCGTGCGGATCGAATGCGGCAGCACTGCTTACATCGGAGTAGAAAGCGCTCGATTCGCTACCGGCGATACTTGTTACGGACCCGAAACGCGATAGACCACTGTAACTTGCGGAATCCTCCGTATCATGATCGTCGCTGCCACGTGCGAATGTCCACTGCTGCATTGCTGCAAGATCGGACGGTGGCTGGGTTTGATCGGGGGATGATACTTGTGCAACGTCTGGCGAGTGCGCATTATCGTAATCGCCCGCGGAGGGCGAGGCTATTGAAGGAGAGGCCGACTGAGGAGCGCCAAACGAGAAATTGGGTGATGGAAGGGGTCCGGGTATAGGTGACGGTACTGTACGTGACGGCGCGTACATAGGATTTTCGGGGAATCCACGCGAGTTCGAATGCGTGAACGAGTGTGCAGACTCGGGAATGGTACCATGACGCGAGGGAGCGAACACGTGGGGCATGGACGCGCGATGCATGAGGCTTGGGCGAGGATAGGAAGATGGCCCATGGCTTACGGTCCGAACGGGTATAACCCCAGGAGAACGCCGTCCTATAGATGTCAGTGGCTGGTTAGATGAGAGTGGAGATCGCGGAAGATAAATGTTGTTTCTCTCTTTGGCAATACCGGCAAACGGATGGTGGTTGAGACGGTATAAACTGGCGTCGAGTGATTGCCGGCGCTCCAGCTGGGTGGAAGGTTGGCCAACATCAGGCCCAGCGGCAGGGTGCGAGTATAACACCGGTAAAGATCCGCGGCGAGAGCTTAACATATCAGAATCCTTGATATTCAAATCAAATGGCTGGGAGCGTGCGTGAAGAGGATGTTCGGGAGCTTCAATGGGCGAATTTTGCCAAGGAGAAGGTATAGGCTCGCAAGCTGACAAAGGTGCCGGTTTCGAGGAAGGACTTGATTTGGGAGACGAAGTCTGGTTAAATGTGCTCGTCTCCGTGGAGGCGGCTTTGGCTGCTTCGACAGACAGCGTTGGTTTTTCAGTGGCAGTTGACGAATTTGAGGAGTCGTTTGGAGACTCGTCCCTCGGAGAAGACTTCTGAGTTCCTTGAGCAGACGCGTTCTGGGTTCCTATGGAGAACTGAACCTTTTTGGTGTGTTGTTTTTCCTTGGCTCGTCTGCTATCATTTGAATATGCTGCGGGGAAGATAAACCGGAGATGATATTACCTATTCTGAAACCAGACCTACAAAGGACGCGATACGACCGTCATCACGCGTGCTAGAGACGCAATAGGGATGGAAGAACGCACCTGTACACCTCGAGCGGACATGCTGAGTTCCTGTGCGAGAGTCTTGCGCAGAGACCCATTCGGTTTCGTGTCCTTGGCGAAGACTTCTTCGAGCGACTTGAGCTGTTCGGGCGTCGTTCTTTTGCGGTGTTTCACTTCGTTGGGAATATACGGGTAGAAAGACCTAAAATCCACAGAAGCGGGGTCGATACCTGGAGGGATTAAGGAGGGTATGGATGTATTGTGATACCTGGAGGCAGACGAGCTATTGTCGTCCATTGGGTGTTGATGTATCACGGTTGGGAGCGGGGGGTAAGTGTATTGGGACTGAGCAAAGGTAGACGAAAGGTCGACACGGTATAACGCGGAATGAGGGTGAGGTTGTTCCGTGTGAGATGAAGGAGAGTGGTTTGCAGCCATCCCAGGGTAGAAAAGATAGAAATATGTTCGTTTTAGAGAGCGAAACTCTTGGGAATGTGGAATCGCGACACAATTGGCGAGAGCATAAGAAAGGCAGAATATGAAGTCGTGACCAAGGGAAGAGAAGGGACGAGCGAAATTTTTGGGACGTGTATGGTTGGCGGGTCGGAAAAAGTGCGCCCAGTTAGGCCCTGAGTGAAGTAAGACAGATTCCGAATTTGGTTGCTAAGGATGATCAACAAAATTACTTGAACACCTCCCATACGCCTATTCTTTTGTAGATAAGTATAACCCTCGTTCTCAGCCAATAGAAACTCATACCAGGGGTTTGTCAAGGTATTTTCGAGGTAGGATATACATTATAATAGACATACATCCTCGATATCCCATCCATTTTCCACTCCCTCCCCACACACGCTCTCCTTAATTCCGCGGTTCCGCCTCCCACTTACCTCACCTCCTACCCTATCATTTGACACCCGTATCAAATCACTCCCTCCCGAGCCCTGATCAGTCCAAGGAACACAAAATTCAAAACTAACTATCGATCATATTGCGCATAATCGTTGTAAAATTACCAACATATACTAGAGCCTCGTGCTAATAATAATGAATATGTATCAAGTATGCAAACAGACCCCCGTAAAGCCACGAGACAAACGGATGCCCTCAGACGAAGATATCTAGTATCCAGTAGAAATGAAGATCATGTGCAGTGTGTACGGTGTGGATGGTATAAGTATGGTAGTATCTGATGTGATCGGAAGTCATAGATGCGTGGGTTGTCGAATGTTTCAATGGATGAGTGGATGGTGGATGGCGCATGAGGATGAGGATGACAAATAGGCGGGAAAGGTGAGCAACTTAAGCAAGAAGATATCGTCCCTAGAATAATATGTTATAGTAGCAAACAATGTCCCAAAAAACATACACGTGAGAAGAGCCAGATGCTCTTCTCACATTCCCCAACCGGTTTTTAACATTTTGTTTTCTGTTCGTGACCCGTGAAAGGTCGCCGTAAGGATCATGATTATGGGCTGAGGTCCATTGCATAGTCATCAGAATGGCGGTATGACGTCGTGCGCCGGCCGAGAATTTGCTCCAAGAACGTATCCTGTACGCTCGCGAGCGGGGAGGCTCCGAATAATGGGGTCCCTAAGGCTTTGGCTTCTGCATGCATTCGCTCCATGGCGGCTCGCGCCCGCGAGACAACGGGATGTCTGCAAATAGCATCAATGTCCAATCGCCGTGCAGGGTCCATACGCATCATGCCCTTGATCAGTTCAAACAGCTCCGGGCTCCCGTCTAGGTCAACTTGACTAAAATCTTCCTGGCGCAGTCGGTGCCATCCATCTCCCCTAAAAAGCACACAAAGCAAAGTTAGTTCTGGGGTGCCAAGATTAGCCGAGATCAAGTGACGTCTCTACTTACTGATCAGGCACAACTATGTTTGTTGCTGTTTCGAGCATAACCATCCCAAAGCTAAAGATTTGAATTGAGTCCGCACCCACACTAAAACAAGTCGCGGGCCTACCTGAAGATGTCGGCAGCCTTGCCATATGTCCCATGCAAAACTTCTCGCGCCAGGTACACTTTATCTCCCTCCCTCTCAAATCCACCAACTGCCACGCCAAGCGGGCTGCTGGGGTTTGGTCGCGGCCAGTGCGAAGCCATTCCAAAGTCGCCAATCTTGAAACGACCATCACGTGTAAGGAAGATGTTGGCGGGCTTCAGGTCCAGGTGAATAACCCCCGCGTGATGGATGAAGCGAAGACCCTGCATTGATGGATAGATATAAGCAACTTCCTTCATATAACTCACGGCGAGAAAAAATGTTTTGGTCGGGCCCGTACTCACATTGCTCAGGTCCACAAATATTTTCCACACCTTGGCCTCACCCAGTCGGGGGAATGCCTTGCCATATTCCCACAGGAAACGGGAGAAATTCCCCAGCTCGCAGAGTTCAGTCCGAATGAATAGGGTCTCGTCTTGTTCCCAGCTATCAATGAATCCGAGAACGTTTGGGTGCTGTCCCTGATCGCTTGAATTGCTCGCCGCCGCCTGAGATAAATGCTGGAGGATATCAACCTCTTCCCTTAGACGCAGGCTGTCAGGAACCAGGGTGAGCATATATGCGCAGTATAATTTGCATTGAACACTAACCGATGCCGGGGGCCCTCGAATGGTTTCGATCTCTTGACCGCCCATACCTTCTCAGCAGCCCCGTTTTTGGCACGGACCTTCATTACCTTGCCAAACTCCCCACTTCCGATCTGATCAATCTCGACAAATTCCTTTTCGAAGCGGCCAGGCTTATGCAATCGCTCGAGATTAGGCGGAACCAGCGGAGATGGGTGGGGTATTTGAGTGGCAGATCCCGGAAGCTGCCGTCGTGTCAAAGTTGGAGAGTTTAATGAGATAACAGAGCTGTTTGACGAAGACCGGGAACTAGCGTTATCAACGGCAAGACGGAGGGTTTTATTGCCAGGGGAGGACTGTAGGGGCGCACGGGGAGGAAGCGGCCAGTCTAGATAGACTATTGTTAGAACAAAATTAATTGAGAGAATGTGCATCCACTAACCTTTTCGACGCGTAGGTGTTGCGATAGATGTTTCGCTCCCGCTGGAGAAAGCACCACTGCTACTCCTGCGCATGAGCCACCTAGTACGGGACACCGCACTTGGCGGACCACTCGGCATTGGTGGCCGACCAAGTCCCAGTCCGTCGTAACGCGCATCCTTCTTCGAACTCGGACTGTTCTCTTCATCATCGTCACTATCAGAACCGTCCATCTCAGCCTTCCCCTTCTTTCCTCCCAATACAGGGAATGCAGCTGGTAAACTCTTCCGCGGAGCATTCTTAGGCTTTCCGGGCGCCGCGCCAAGATCAAATCCGAAATTGAACGCAACTTTCGCGGCGACTGCACTCTGCCACGGCCTGTTAGCACCGAGGTGAACGTTTTTCAACTTCTTGACTGGCGTCCCAGGAGGTTTCTTGGTCTCCTCGGCTGAGCCTTTGCCTCCCGCGGCTAGAGTCCGTAAGATGAACGCTTCCACGTCTACTCCACCTTCATTGATATGACGATCATCCAGCCCACTCGAGATAATCGCAGTGGGCCAGCCAGACGCCTGAGTAGGCCCAAAGCCCGGGGTCACCAGGTCGTCAGCAGCGTCATCCGAATATATCGAACTGGCGCTTGTCGAGGCGCGTGGCACGGTTGATAAGTATTCGTCGCCACGTGTCAGATCCTCCTCGTCGCCCAATACGACTCCAGAGTCGCGTGGCTTGTACTTCGTTGGTAGTGTTTCTTTGCCTTTCTTTGAGCGTGGCGAAGGAGTGCCTTCGGTGATATTAAAGACAAAGGACGAGTCTTGAGGGCCGCAAGGCTCGAATAGCATGTCGTCATCCATGATATCTTCGTGCGCTCCAGGCAGGGACTGAGGAGATGAGTCGGGGGAGAATTCCAATCCGGAACGAACTCTCCACGGAAGCGGGGACATGTTTCCAGGACCGGCGTAGCTATGTCTTGATGCCACGGAAGGACCGGTGTTTGGTGCGCGCTGAGCGGCTCGTGCAACAGACGCAGCTGAATTAGATACGCCGGTATTCGTTCGAGGGCGCACGCTACTCCTTTGAGGCGAATCTAGCGTGGGTTGGGGAATTGATGGCCCAAAAAAGAGTGTAGCGGAGCTTGGGAGACGATTAAATGGAGCTCGAGGCTGATTTGATTCGGCTGGGCGTGGCTTGCAGAATGGAGATGGACCGCCCCCGCCAGTAAGTCGCCGTCGAGGCATAGGAGAACCGCCTCCAAATGGCAATGGCTTTGACGAGCCAAAAGTGGGTAGTGAAACAGTTGGGAAAGTGACTGCGCTTGTGGATTTACTGTTGGAAACAGCAGACTAAGAGGAATACATTTAGAAAAAACCGACGGTTTGAAAAATATACTACATGCCTGAGAATATGCTGGAGGCGAAGGAGTTTGATTCGCGCTCTCGAGCAGTTCCAAGGACACCGGCCGTGAACGGGCGCGACGTTTGATGATGTGACCTCCAGGAGAAATAGCTTCAGTGACCTCCTCTTTCGCAGATCCCTTTTGAGGTACCACATTGATATGCAGAGGTTTCTTGGGGCTTAGAGAACTAGGTTTTGCGCGGTGAACCGAAGGCAAATCAAGAAATAGTTCGTCGCCTCGATCGTTCTGATCTTCGCCGACTTCACACCCCGAGTCCGAATCATCCTCCACAACACCCCATTCCTCGTCGGAATGCACCATGTCGCGAATACGAAGTTTCTTCAAGGTTTCTGTTTGCGAGCTCATGTATGCCTCCGTCTCTGCTTTGGACTGGGGCGTACGAGTCAAAAAGCGGGGAGCTGGAAGAGGAGCAAGGCGATGGAAAGTCTTGGAGGCGGATATCGACAAAGGGGTCGAGACGGATTGGCGAACGGGGGTTGAGAAGCCACCGCTCTGAGCCGACGACTTCCGTTTTGTGCCGATACCGATGCGAGCAGCAGACGAGGACGGAACTGGCTGGTGAACGTTGAGCTGTTTGTTGGACAGCGCATGTCGGGCCGGTATGCGACTTGATTCTTTTACGGGAGTGCGTAGCGGCTGAGACGAAGGTGGAGGAAAGAAAGGGGATGGCGCTGCGGATGAAGAGGATAAAAAGATGCTACCTTCGTCGTCGTCGATGGGAACTGGTTGTTGTTTGTAGCGGTGTTGTGTGTAGAGACGATGGATTGGTGGGGGGGACTTGAACGGGGATTGCAGGAATATGTCGTCCTGATCTGAATGATCGACAGGAGGAGGAAAAAGCGGGCGTCTGCGGAGAGGAGAAGGGGTTAACATGGGAGAGTCGTATGAAGGGGCTGAGTCTGAATTGTCAGCAGATAGTCGGGGAGGAGTGTTATAGTGCGCAACACGGCAAGAAGGTGATAAAGGCGGCATGCTCAAGTCGCGTGTTTTTCCAGATACAGACATACACTGAGGTGATGGTGTAGAAATAACAAGCGTCGTCATCGAGCTTGACGGTGAACAAACAGCCGAGCTCGTCGTTGCTGGCAGTGAGCAGCCAGCCAATTCTTCGTCGTCGTTGTCGGGTTCGTTGAGGACACAATGGGGGATAATTTACTGCATGAAAGAAAGATTTAGATGATGGAGTGAGTTTAAGGGCCACACGCGCCAGACCGTGGGACTCCGTTAAACAAACTCACGTGACCGCTATTTGCCCCCAACGGAACCTTTTTTAACCACAAATCTTGCCTTTTTCGTCCAATGTTCAATATTCGGATGTATTTTCTCCGTCGTCGTTACACGAGGTTATCAACCTCACGCCAGTTTCCTGGTCCCCGTTGCCGCCACAACCGTTGGTCCAAGCAGGTCCAACCCAAGTTTATTTGTTCTCTCAATAGCAAGCTTGTCTATAAATTTATAGTTGCTCACCATGTTAGCCTCTGTTAGCCTAGGCTAGCTGACTCACTAGAATGTAGCCGCCAGCTGTGCACCCCGAAAACCAACCGCAGCTTGTAATTTTGACTCGGTATGCTGCCGTACGCGTTCTATTTGCTGCAAAACTATTTTTCAATATGCCGATAATTTCGTTCCTGTAACCATCGTTGTCATCACCTCCGCTTTTCCCCTTCGCCTCGTCCCGCCCTTTTCGTCCAGACAATGGAATATCCGTCTTGTATATCCCGACGCGTCCTTCTCTCTCTTTTGTTTATCATCCTGCACAATGCACTTGACAACCTATTGTCGTGTCACTTCCATTGTCTCTCGACTTAATCTATCTCCTGCATTCAATATTTCAAGCAAAAACAACGGACCCATCCGTGAGCAGAATCAATAGCCTTCGCGACAACAGCCGTCCGTGTCCATTCGGATTCTACCGTGGCTTGTCAAAATCTTCCTTCTCACTCAGCCACTACTTGCAGACGTGTCCCACTGGCATCCGCCTTCGATGCAGCACACGTCGCCATTGCCACGCTTGACTCGGCTCAGATATATGGAGTCACCATGGAAGATGATGCATACGCGAACGCTGACATTGTGCATCGATTCGCGAGTTGCCATGGATGACTTTAGGGGAGAAGATACGATGCGAGTACCCCAAAGTCGATTTCATGCATAGATCGGCCTGACCAGCCTGAGCATCACTGTTCCCAATTTCGGGCAGACACATCCGCCTAAACTTCAGGATGGTGTTGGAGTCAATAGTACTTGATAATATTGTTTGTCACTAGAACGCCAACGCCAGCACACCAGCCAAATACGTCGATTTACATACTTCGCTCTTGATGCAGCCTCGCATTCAGCTCTTCCGAGCCTATTCCGAGTCGTCGCAAATCTTCAAGTTTGACCTCTGACCGGATAAACCAACACCTACTTAACTTACCTCCATGCGTTTACTTCCCCACCCCATGTGGCATCTAATTAAAGTGGCCGATTTGATTCATTGTATGTGCCAAGTCATGGTCGCTTTCTCGAGGAGGACATGTGCAAGCCAAGTTCATGAAGCTACTGACGAACGCACACACACACGCTCGTGACTCTAGATCTGATACTGGACAGACATGTGTTATTGGCCGGGAACCTAAAATCAAGCCATGCACCATTCGTAACAGACTGAAGCCAAGATAAGCATGTCAGCTACGCCCGTACCCATCTAACACAGGCCATTTGCTTCCCAAATATTCATATCGCTGCTAACGCAACCCCAGTGGTGATGCATGATGGCAAAGCAAATTCACAGGCTAAGCCGCTATCTCGATAAAATCGTCCGCAGTGATCCATCTATAAAAATCACCACAATAAAACACGATTTGGCGGTCGGTGACACACTTCTCAACCCTAATCTCCACGAACAGTGTCAATCCTAATCTGTGCCGCAGTTGTACTTCGAAATTTGCATTCCTTATCTTTCGTTCCAAAAGAGACGACAAATCATAACCGGCGACCCGATGCAGGCGTTTGGGTTGGCTCTGTATACACCGTTGGTTTAAATGCAGGAAGGTATGTTTCACTTTGACAATATATATTTAAGTCCCTGGTGCGTTCATCCGAGTTCCCCGCCTTGTCTAACTGCGTTCGTTGTACGCGGCACGATAACCAATACAGCGGTCTTGCTGCGGTCTAACGGTAATCCTTACAAGATCATCTATTTTCATGTAATTTGAAACTGGGAAAGAATGAACGATAGATGCGATTTGGGGTATTATACAAATGAGGGAGGAATATTCCAAGAAATAGTATACCATGCCAGGCTGTATCATCACCACGAATCTAATTGTGCCCGCACCATCTATCTTGTCGCTAATCTAGCAATGCAGTGCGCTGGTCGGCTCCTCTGGCTGCATGTATATTGAGCACGCCGCCCGCGACGGAACTCATTGCATGCCCGTAAAAATAGGCCCCTCGAGCAAGCATCGCCTGCTCGACGAGCCCACCGATGTCCGTCAACATCAGCTGCCACCCGAATCTTCGGCGGTCCTCTATTGTCAGAAGATCAGACATCAGCACGGCGCCATGCGATCTGAGATAATCCAGATTTTCAGGGAGACGCTCGTCAGTGCCGATGTAGAACCTGAGTGTGCAATACATGTTAGAGGATTGAACATGATAGAGATGTTTACGCACTTGTCGTCCTTACGCGGTGGTTCTCGTTGGAGGAGAGCAAGGTCGGCGGTGGTGTTAGGGATAGCATAGGGTATAAAATTGTCGTTGTTAAGCGACCGCAAAAGCTCCCGCCCGTGCGCGAGGCGATCTTTTATCCTTTCAAGGTGTTCAGCGAAATCGCCTTCCATGACCCAGCCAAGCGTGGCGACTACGCCGATATAAAATAAAGACAGATGAATATCGTTGCTCCGGTTTGTAGAATCCAGATACGTACAGTCTCCTCGCCGCATATGACCAGACATCCACATCCTCCCTCCAACCAATTCGGTCATGCGTACGCCCAGAATTTCAGCCAGTTCCAGAACGTTGCTCGGAGGTTGCATCTCATGCAGGACCATGTTAGAGTATTTGTCGCGGTTTTCCGGCGTTGCAAAGCGTAGCGCGCCCTATCATATATATCCGTAAGATACTGAGTACATTTTGGACAATGTCAGGGCCGAAACTAACCGGTTTTCTGCCAACATGCACTTCACCCATTAAGAGGAGGATATCGGCGTTGACTTGGCCGTATTCATCCTGAAAGCCGCGCAGAGAGTCGCGAGCGGCAACCTGCCGTATCGGATGGACGACGTTTTGTACGAACTCCATACCAAGCCTGACAATGGACTTAGCATAGAAGACAGATATAAAAAACCATGAGTATACACTTACGCGCCATCATACGTGTACAAGACTTCCCAACCATTATCATTCAATTCCTTTTCTATAGCCTCGTCAGTCGAGACGTCAAGCTCCGACTCATGGAGGACTCTTTGAGCGACATCCCAGTCCAAATAAGACTTGTCCGACGGAAGAGCGGCTTCCAACGCAGTGTATACTGGAGTCTTCATAACAGTACTCCAACTATCATCTCCCTCTCCGCAGCCCTGCTCATAGCTCCCATCCACGCACCTCTGTCTCCGGGTCTTCATTCCCTCCGAAATCACATCGACACGATTAACATCATCCGATTCGTAGATATCATTCGTGATAGCAAACAAGCTCAGCGGCGCAGCCCCGCCGGAGCTCTTCAGAAAATAATTGGATAGATCCCAGTGGCCGTCGGTAGATTCCAGATCTACCGGGAGATCGTGCATGCGGAGGTAGTCTGAGATGAGCATGACCGAGTGGGTCTGGCGGAGGTGGGTGATGTTGAACATCAGCGTGATGGGAATCCGCCACCCCATCTGCTGGTCTGGAGCAAGATCCCGCCAATCATCCCTGTGGACGGCATCGCCCCTATTTACCATCGTGGCATACTGGGCACATACAGCACTAGATATAGGTTAATCATCCCATCTTCCCGTGATCGAGCGCGGGACAACATACTTGTCGAACTCACAGGCGCGCGCATACACAAAGGAAGGTATAAGGAGGGTGCGGTTCAGCAAGGCGGCGTGTAAGAGCGAAGCTTCCATGATATATCGCATCTGATTACATTCCAAGTCAGATGGAATGGAATGGAGTGTCGTTTAAAATGAGTGAATAGACTCACGTTGTTCCAGCCCAGGTACAGACTATAATCACGTACATAGAAGCCTCGGGTACGAGCTGCCATGTCGCGCAGAGTTTGCAGATCCAGTTCGTCACTATCAGGCACAAAAATTGGGATATTGTGTACTATAGGTGGAGGCTCCGAGGGACTTGAGGCGCTGTACCCGACCCACCGCGAAAGACGACTCGAGAAACTATCACAGCCCCCGTATGTGGCGAGGCCATGTCCTATGAATGCACCACCGAAAACTGCCAGAAGGGCAAGCGCAGCGAATAAAGGAAAGGAGCGACCAGCCGCTGGTCTGAACATAACAAGAAAGATGAACCAGAAGCAAAGCCTTCACGAATGAACGGAATTATGCATGAGGAAAAGCGCCGACCCGCACAGATGTGTAGGATAATTCCGTAAGGTGGTGACGTTGTTCGGCACAGCCAGCCGTTATCTTGTTTATCGCCCGGAGACGCTGGAGACGTAAAATAGCGACCTTCAACTCAGGATCATTTATGTTGACAGCGATTTTTTTAAACCCTTTGTTCTTCCACCAAGTGGAGCATCTTTGGAGCTCCAAATGACCTGTACTTAAAGGGATCATGATGAACAACGAAGAACATACTGCGGTGTTAAACCCGTTTGGTAGCAACGACGGCTGTGGTCCATGAGGTAACGCCTGCTGGTAAAGCGGTGAAACGGGTGCGAAGGGTGGTGACGATGATAACAATACCTATCAACTTCGTATTGATGACCATTGACCTTGATTGATCGTAGAAATTTGTATCAACAACTGACCTTTCTCATGGACTGAAGATAAATCTATATTTGCCTCACCAGAGCATCATTGCGCTTTTCCGCAATAATGATTTATGAATCAATGTTGATGCAGTGGGTGTTCGGTAGCTGAAGTGTTACAGTTCATAAGTCGACTTGACTTAAGGTAACAGTGTTTAGCTTAGTCAGCGTCGGTTTCAGTTCGCCCCGCGTTCAGAACAGCTCAGAGCAGTCGGCGGCGGTCTCCCGAAGGCGGACCAAATAGAAGGTAGGCTGTATGATGAAGAACACGGTGTTGAAATCTAACCATCGTCATCGTCGGTATGCTACATCACGTACAGTTGGGTCGGATACACGTCCGAGCCAGTATATACTTAAATAAACCCTACTACTCTTCGTGTACAGTAGTGGGTTTTCCCCCTTCATCTTATCGTATATATAGTATGATTCTCGTGTCTTTACACACGGTACATCAGAATATTAACCGATGTGTCTCATTGGTTTACATAGAAAAGACTGGTATTCAATCGCTGCGTTGAGCAATGACTCGAGAATGATTAATCCGCTATAAAATGTTTGTCCGCGCAAAAAAAGTGTCCATGGTTTTCTTGATACGAATTTTCCTCGCTTGTCACCCACCCTGTCCAGTAAATCCAACCCAGACCCGATATCTACCAATTAATCCAAAAGTGCTGTGTGTGGATCTGCTCCCCGTGCCGCGCGAAGATTCATCACACCTCCAGCAACGGAGCTCATAGCGTGAGCATAGAAATACGAGCCTCGTGCCAGCGTGGCTTGCTCTACAAGGCCAAGGATGTCCGTCAACATCAGCTGCCATCCGAACCTACGGCGGTCCTCCATGGTGAGCAGGTCCGAAACGAGGACGGCACCCTGCTCCCGGAGATAAGCTAAATTCCCTTGATTGCGCTCATCTGTAGCAATGTAGTACCTTGAAAGTGGGTTAAGATGGAGGGGCGTTTCCTTATGAAAGAAATAACATACTTGTCATCATCTCGTGGAGGATCGAACTGCTGAATAGACATATCTACAGTGACGTTGGGAATATTGTAGGTGGTCGGCTTGCCGCAGTGTAACGACCGCACGATACCCCGTCCTTCCGCGAGATGCCGCTTGATTCGTTCAAAATGTTTCCGAAAGTCGGTTTCCATCGCCCAGCGAAGTCTGGCAACTGTATCGTAAATTGTCAGATCTATGCTCCAAGCACGTCTTCAATAAATTGAACGCACAATCCCCCCGCCGCATGTGAGCACCTACCCACACTCTGCCACCAGTAATGCTTCTCATGCGCTCGTCGAGGATTGCAGCTAGCTCGAAGACATTGTCTGGAGTTCGCATTTCGTGCAAAACCAGATTCGTGTATTTTTCTCGCCCGTGCATTGTAGTAAAACGCATTGACCCCTGTGCGATTTTAGTGTCTATGAGCCAATTAAAGCTGGTACTGTTATTTATTTTGGCATTACCGGTTTTCTCGTTGCGTGAACTTCGCCCTTGAGTAGGATAACCTCGGCTTTCAAATGAGCGTAATCGTCGTGGAAGCCTCGCAATGAGTGTCGAGGAGCCGCCTGTCGAATGGGAATGGCAACATCCTGGACCATCTCTTGCCCGATTCTATGGGTGGGATCAGCGATCTGTATAGGGATTCTGTGATGCTGAGAACTTACGCTCCCTCGTAAGTATACAACACTTCCCAGCCATTCTCTTGCAGGACTTCCTCCATGCCTTCATCAGTGGAAATATCCCATGCATGATCGCCGTTTTCTTGTAGGACTTTGCGTACCGCATCCCAGTCCAAAATACGTTTGCTAGCGGGCAGGACTGCTTCTAAAGAGAGGCATAGAGGTGACTTCATGCTATCTTTCCAGCCTTCGTGCTCGCAATCGTCCTCGTGGCGACCAGGTGGACACCATTGTCCTCGCGATTTCATGCCCGCTGTTAACAAGTCCACGCGATTGGTTCCGGTAGGATCGAACTTATTGTTCTCGATTTCGTACAGACTGGGATACATGTTTCCGAGAGCGCCTTTAGTGTGATATTTAGACGAACTCCACTGTCCATCGCTCGACTCATCTTGCGGAGAAAGGCCCTGAAGTCGAAGATATTCCGAAATGAGCATAACGGAGTGCGTGTGCCGCAAATGAGTGAGATTGAACATAAGAGTGATGGGTATTTTCCAGGCCATCCGTTCATTGACCGGGAGCCCTCGCCAGTCACTGTGGCTAGTGGCGTCACCTTTATTGATCATAGAAGCATAATCGGCGCAGACAGCACTAGAGCATCGGTACTCTCAGCGATGATTGATGGGAATGGAAATCACTGACTGACTTGTCATATTCGCATGCCCGTGCATAGACGAATGATGGGATGAGGACAGTACGGTTGAGAACTTGGGCGTGCATCAAAGAGGCTTCAATGATGTAGCGCATCTGCGGAAAACTAAGTCGGTGGCTCGCCGCTCATATCAGAAATATTACCAACATTGTTCCATCCTAACCACAGACTGTAGTCTCGAGCATAAAAACCATTCGTTTTGGCGGCTATTCCTCGAAGAGAATCTAAATCGAGTTCTTCATCAGGAACATAAGAAGTCAAAATGTGCGGAGGAGCCTGATGGTTGGTCGCATGACTCCATGAATCTGGGCCGAGTTTGCGGTACATAAAGCTTGGAGTAAAGCCTTGAGTTAGATGATACCCGCCTATGAGGCCAGTCACGATACCCAAGGCAATTAAGATTGCCACTGATACTTTGGAGCGAGCAGCCCTAGTCATTGCACAGAAATATCGGAAAAATCACGGTCGAGCGAGGACGAAGGTGTGTAATGACTAAGTCCAGTTCCAGCTGAACGTTTGATTCGAAAAAGAAAGAAGGTGGAGTGGCGGCAAGGTGCAAACTTCAAGCCATTTATCATTATTCGAATGGGAAGCCAAGATATCCGTAGGATCATCGAGAATGGGAGCATCCAACATAAGAGGGCTAGTCCGAAACAAACACAAGGTATAACCGGACTGCAAAGGCCGGTCATTTGCAGCCAAGGGTATGGAGAGAAAGTCGCCTAATGTTTTCTATGTACTAGATCTTATTTTCAGCCAAACTCTGGAGTTGTTTTAGCGTTGGTTCAAAAAAAGGCGCGAGCCATGGGTAAAGGCATGCATCACCTCTTGGCTTTCCAGCTGCACAGTGTTCTAGGAACCGAAAACGCCAATCACCCAGTTCTGATGAAGCCAGTGTTTAGGTTCCATGTGGTTTCTGAGGGATCGATCAAGCACAAGAGAACGGTTTCACATGGACACTGATAGCTCTTGGCAAGCTCTTGGCGCTCGGGGTGATGAGAATGATAATCATGGCCGGAAAGCGAGACTTTCGTGGAAGCTCACACTTCTAGCGAGGGTGTTGCCAATCTTTCATAATACCAGATGTTCAAATTGTTTGAGCGCATTTACAAAATCGACTATCAGGGGAACTGTAGGGGATGGCTGGGAAGTAATATATACGGACAACATGGATGGATGTTGTGGTCTTGTGTAACATGTTACACAGTACCGATAGGCTGGTCTGGTGACCGCATAGTTCCGATATGAGAGTGAGAGTACTTTCAATGAGCCGACACGATATCACTTATATTTGCTGTCAACTCCATCGATCTCAGCGGCAAGAACAACTTTCAATTATCAGTTCCGAACTTGTGCAAGCTTCCAATGGATATTTCGTGAGCACTTCTGCGAGCACATTCTCCTGGACTTTGAATATTCAATATTTCAACAACTTATTCGCTTAGATCGATTTTACAAGGAGGATACCAACACCCACTGTCGCGCTCATGGCAAGGCCGACGCTCACTTACAAAGTCGATGTTCATGTATCCCATTTTTATCACCGATGACCCAGACGCGAGTGTTATCATCCCCACACTTCCCGGACAGCGGCGATGGGGAGTTAACCAGCTTGAGGGCTTCTTAGGTCCTCTAGTAGCAAAAGGCTTGGGAAGCGTCATGCTCTTCGGTGTGCCTCTCAAGTGCGAAAAAGTAAGCCGTTAGATCATATGTGCATTAAAGTGAAGAGTTGGACTTTGGAAACAGGATGTTCGCGGAACCCCTGCTGACGACCCGTCCGGTCCCGTCATCCTTGCTATCAAAAAATTGAGGGCGTTGTTCCCATCTCTCTACATTGCTTGCGACGTCTGTTTATGCGAATACACGTCACACGGACACTGTGGTGTTCTTCACTCCGATGGGACAATCAACACAGAACCCTCGGTTCAACGCATTGCAGAGGTTGCTGTTAATTACGCATTGGCCGGCGCTCACTGTGTCGCTCCATCCGACATGATGGACGGTCGCATCAAGGCCATAAAACGAGGTTTAATAGATTCCGGCTTGGGCAATAGGTGTACTTTGATGAGTTACTCGGCTAAATTCGCCAGTGCACTTTATGGTCCGTTCAGGTAAGCTTCAACTACTTGTCCTCTTCGATTCCTTCACTGAACGGATACCGCAGAGATGCTGCTGGAAGTGCACCATCCTTCGGCAATCGAAAATGCTATCAGCTACCTCCCACAGCCAAAGGACTTGCTCGACGTGCAATCGTAAGAAACCCTTACTTATTTGGTGATTCCTTGTGATAGTCGCTCAAAACTCATTCAGCAACGTGACACCGTAGAAGGGGCTGACATTATCATGGTTAAACCCGCCCTTCCCTATCTCGATATCATATCCGACGCCGCTGAACTAGCACCAGACCATCCGCTCGCCTGTTACCAAGTTAGCGGTGAGTTTGCAATGGTCCATGCAGGTGCTGCAGCTGGTGTCTACGACCTGAAGACCATGGCATTTGAAACCACGGAGAGCATGGTTCGGGCGGGTGAGTAGTTTTGACCATGTTTACCCGGGTTACGTTCCTCACACATCTACAGGCGCAACTTTGATTCTGTCGTACTTTACTCCTGATTTCCTGGACTGGTTGGAAGTCTGAGGGCTGTATATTATATTCAATATTTGTCATATGTATTTCAATGCAATCACAACAAATGGAATTTTAACTTATAAGAGGCCGATGAGATAAGATAATCACTTGACTTCAGATCTTCAGACTTGATTACAAGCCGGCAAGACGGGTGATATCAAAGAACTGCCACATAGACAATGGAACTTCCCCAACTAGCCCCATCGGGATACTCGTCAGATACATGTGCAATATGCGGTGATGTTCTACAACTACCTCCGAACGAGGGTGAAGAAGTAGGTTACCTGGTCGACGATGTTGAACTGCGTTGTGGATCTAGACAAGGGGTGGGTGGACATCATTTCCACTGGAGTTGTATCACGGATTGGGTCAAAGAAGGAGGTGATCGAAGCTGTTGTCCAGTGTGCACACAGAACACGCTGGATCAAGGTGGATATTTCATTGTCGATATAAAGAATGAAGGTGGATTTACTGGGGATTTTGATCTCGGGCGTGCCATTGTGAGTTCCATCATTTTCGCATATCTGGGAGGAACTTATCCGTGTACAGGACGAAGATCTTGCTCTGGACGCCGATCCTCAAGAGAGATATAATCAGGCATTCCTCCACATGATGGAATCATCGAACTACGAAGACGCATCTATACTGCTCAACGAAAAAGGCGTGGATGTGAACTGCACCTACCCAGAAGGTGGTCAGACAGCCATGCATATGGCTGCCTTGCATGACGATGTTGAAGGTGTTCTGTTCCTCGTTCGAAATGGAGCTAGAATAGATCTACGTGATGAGGTAGGGATGACCCCCCTAGATGCGGCAAGCAGTCAAAATGGACAGCGAGTCATCGAATTTCTTTCTCATCCGGAAACATAATTTTTAAGTAGTACTGTAGTAGGCCAAGTAGGTCAAGTAGCTAGATAGTGAAGTGGCGCGTCTTGTGATAAAATTCTCACACATATTTTTTGATCCTCCCCGAGAAAACAATGCACATTTCTTCGGTTTTGAAGTCTGTTGTCCAAAAATTGACCTGTTGCAAGGCAGAATATGCGTTTCCCGAGAGAAACGAAAGGCTATCCGATCTGCCTGGATTGAACAGGCGGCCTCAAGATTCCAATTAACCATTACAGTCTCGCGCTCTTCCAACTGAGCTAAGATCGGATCGCAGACACTCACGACAAGTATGACCAAATGGTTTCGCGTGTGAACAAAATTTCGGCGCACTTTTACACCGTAAAATGCTCGCTTGATTTGTGATACATACCCTGATAACGACGAGGAATGTGAACGAAAAGATCCGATAGATGGCGATCGATAGCGGTTGATAATGTGGTTGGAAGCTGGAGATCGAGGTGGGTTTCGTCAACTTGAAGGTGCTGAGTCTTTGGAGAGACCAGCCAGCGACTACCTGGCCCAAATGTTAGGGGGAATGAATGTATGATGCTGCATACGCGTAGCTTACATTATTTTTTCCTTGAACGTAGTCTCTCTTAGGCATACCATGGAAGGAAGCTTGAACGCAACTTCTGAGCGTTCGATTTTCGGTGGTACCCCAATTGGGCAGGACCGATCACTGATCGATGACTAAGCGAAAGGTGCAAACACTGGCAGTGGCAGGTGCGATGCAACAGCCGCTACAAGTTCACTCCCATTTATGCTCCATAAGTTGAAAGACATGGTCGGCATTTGATGCAATCAACTCATCAAGGCGCTGTTTAGTCGAACCGCTTCTGCGATGATTTCTGTTCGAATTCAATCACTAATACTTGAGCGGTTCCCTTCAATAAGTACATATTAGATTTACTACAAGTGCCTTCAAGGCTTCTCCCTTGAACTCGGAACTGCACTGTCACTTGTGATCGATGTGATCGTCCAAGCTTCCCACTCTCGACCATGGCCACTTGGAACCAAGTCAAGTACAAAGAGTGTATACCTTTGTAAGCATCTTTCTTTCATTCCACCTCTATCTCATCAGTTTTCCTTTGACCATGTCTCAGAACGCCGACAGTGGCTCTCTCGTCCCAGCTACGGGTGTGACTGTGTCTGCTTCTGATCAGCATGCAGTTGCTGTCGCTCACCTCGTCCCACCACATGACCCTGCGCGTTATCACGATCACTAAGGATGCATTATTGACCCCTAGCCCGTCTTACCCGCTCAACTAGTCGTCTACTACACGTTGCTGTACCCTCCCGCTTATGATCAACCTGCCTTTTATCCAGTCTCCGCGCAAGATCCACGTTACACTCGTCCGGTCTTTCCAGAACAGCCCGCGATGCATCATAACGACCCAGCGCTAGCAGCTCAACATCCCCATGCCTCCGCGCAGATTGCCCGTGATAATGCAATTACGGCGCTGCCTCCGCACGCCAACGCGCCAAAACACGTGCTCTCTCTCTCCATAACCATGCCCTCAGATGCCGAAAGCGACCTAGTGAATACGATATCGTCGAATTGCTTTCGCAAATAGAGTCAATTGTCGAACGATTGCCCCCGATTCACCGCAAATCCGTACGCATTCGACAAAACGTTGTTCGTATTCGGCAGAACATTGTTGACCGCTTGGAATCGATCGCAGATGGCCTGGGAGTCTTTGGCTGCGGAGACGCCGGGCCAGCCAGGGATCATGGATATGACAACGGGAAAACCGAACAAGACACGTTGAATGCGCAACAGCAAGGCCTGGCAGGGACAGTGGTATGAGTCGTATATACACTATAATACTACTCACATTACATAGTTTCTGGTAGCTGACATCTGACCAGAAAGTTATTGCAAGGCGAGACGCAATTCTCCGCTCAATTAATGAACCCCCTATCATGGCTCCCCAGCATTTACCGAACTTGGGTCCTTCCAAGAAAAAGCTGACACATGCAGTTGCGGAGGATCTAGCATTTCAAAGACTATTGCGGGGATATCAGGGTGCCTCCTTCGCCGAATGGGTGCGTGCCACTTGTTGATGGTATCTTTAAACTGCTACTGATGGTTTTTAGGCGGAAGAAACTGCTCGCTACACTCCGAGCGAGAATATATCGACTGTGGTGCTAAAATGCCAATCATGCGACAACATGGAGAACATTGATGAACGGTTGGTTGAAAGATCAGTGGTATGGAAATAAGGCCTGTTTCAGATCATTGTGATACTGTTCACCACAGATGTTTTTCCAACGAGAAAATAACAAGGACAGGGACGACTTTCTGGCTCTCATTGTTCGACAAATTGAAGCAATGAAGTTTGCAATCGATTGGAGCAATCGCGGAAAACAAAAGGGTGGTAAGACGTGGAAAGGAAAATATTATGCTGATACTTTCAAAGAGCATCCGGATGCGAAGGGCCTCAATTCTACTGACAAACGGTATGCTATTGCGTTCAAGGCCTTTCGTAATCGACACGAAAAAGAAGCCACTGCCCGCAACCGACTTCTAGACTTGTACAACACGGTGTGCTGTTTTTTTTCTACTTTGCAATGCCGCCCCAGTGTTATAGGAAGCCAGTTCGGTCCAGGAGTTTTTCTAGATCCGTTGTGGGACGCATACGCCCACCGTGGTCGTGATTTTGTCCATGTGCTGGAATCGCTTTGCCAGTACATCTCGACGACCACAGATCCCGAGACCGGTCTTCCTGTCAAAACCTGTCTCATTGAACGCCACGCTGGAACCGCTGATGCTCTGCTCAACTTTGTTAAGTACCTGGGTGGGGTGGAGGCGCTTGAGTATGTGGACAACTTTCTGGTAACTTTCCCTCCTGCGGGAGATTCTCAAAATGATGCCATGTCTCCATGATTCTCGCAGTGTATTGCTATGTAATATCTTGCTCTTGCCACTGTTGCTAAGGTTGACTATGGATAATTGTGCGCTACTTACTGTCCCCAAGAGCCATTTGCACGATCACATGGATATAATCCATCATTGCGTAGGGCACCACAAGTATACAACAATTAACTATTGACAGTCTCGGGCTCTTCCAGTTGAGCTAAGATCTAATGATGCCTTGTGAGATGACCGAAAGATACGATATATCAATCGATAGCTGTTGATTATAGTATATGTCGATATCGAGCTAACTAGTCAGAAAATACCCCACCCAACTTGAAAAAGCCGGGGAATGATTTGAAGCAATCCGCTCCCTTGAAGATTCGAATGTTGTGCTTGCAGCTTTCGGCAGCTGATCACGACCAGTAATCGATGACTAAGCGACAAGTCTGGACTTAGCATAATTATTTGAATTTGCTGTAACCGCCTTTCTGGTAGTTCTCGATCTCAGTCTGCCATGGGCAAGAAGAGCAAAGACGACATTCCCAATCCAAACAGCGTCAGTAACAGAGACATAATCCAACGCCTGAACTTTCTTTACCAGGCAAGCGTACTCCTCGGTAACGTCCTTCCAGAGCACTCGAACAGCACGGATCCAAGTTCTTCAAGCTCGAACCCGATCCTTGCACAATCTACCGATAAACCTCGACCGCGGAAAAAGCCAAAAAGAGTCGTTACCACCTCAGAACTATCACGGAGCTATGTACATAACATGAAGATCGTCGGACAGAAGACAAACGTCAAGATGTTCGTTGTTCGTTCGCCTGCACGCCGATATAATCTAATCTCTTCATGCCTGACTTACATTACAGGGATCCTACGATAAAACGCGTACTCTGCAAGGGGTGCAATGTTGCGCTTGTACCTGGTGTAACGGCAAAGGTCCGCGTCAAATGTAGGTATTGGCCAGCTATCCGCCACACGCACTGACAGACCTGTTCCAGCATCTAAGACACTCGGTCATCTTGTTACCTATTCGTGCACTGCGTGTAATACGGTGCGGCGTCTCCCAGCTCCTCCTACGCTCCCTATCGACGCTACATCTCTGGCCGATACTACTTCAAATAACGCTCATGAAACTTCAGCTTCGAATCAGCCTGGGGACTCGACTACGGATGATGGTGTTGGCCCCGACCGTGAGGCGGAATTTGTACCCAAGGCGAGAAAACTACCCAAAAAAAAACCTGTCCCTCGTCTTCCTCCCCATTTCGCGCGCGACATTGGCCATGTCGTTTTTTGCGGCAATGAGAAGTTGCCTGTTGGGGAACGGTAGACAGACGTCTGGGGACCCTAAAATTTAGGGGGTTCGCCTTTATGATATCCTCGGAGCGAACTTTATGTTGTTCTTCGCGAGAACAATCACAGAAATGGGGTACAGACCAAACACATTATACATGAAGGTATTGAATCAAACGCACGCACTGGCACATTCACATTCACCACCCCATTTAAATTTGCCCTGCATAGCTGCCACTGTTATACAGCACTTCCTTTTCAGCTCAGTTCATCCCTATGAATTATGGCGCATGATGCACCCTGAAGCCTGAGACCTGAGGTCCTGGCATACCTTTCACTGGCATTTTTGAACACATCTAAAAGAGAATATGTTGTACTCCACATCCATCCATGCGAACACTAGTGCTCTGTGCCGCTTGAAAGAAACTAGTATACGCCTCGACGCGTCACACCGGGCAAAAGAAGAGTGCCTCTGTTTCTGTTGATCCAGATCCATTTTAGATTATAGGCCGGTGTTTTACATGCATCGTTTCACGACAACGTCACCTCCATTCCTCCCCACTCGAGCGCTCTGAATACACGGGTATCAAGTGCAAGCGCACGATTTACCCCGACGACATCGCTCCACCATCCCACATCTTCCTCTGCCTTTTTTGCTGCCCCAGGCCATTTGGATAACTCTTCATCAGGTACGCCCCTGAACAGCATAAAGATTCGCGTCACTATGGCAGGTTGGGGAGATATTCGGAGTGGTGCCGCGCGCTCGTAAGCGGCTTGAGGGATGAAGCGCAGCGCAACATGCGTGTGCTTGATTATATCCGGAAGCCAATACCTTCGTGAGTGAACGATTTAGCCATTGTACCCAAACCCAGGAAATAGAGCATGGCGAGCGAGGAACTTACGTGATGAATGAAGTTCTTGCTTCAGTATGTAGACCGAGGACCCGAAGTGCTTTGTCGAGATACGCTGACGCTTGATCTGTGCTGAGCACAACTGAATCAGTGTCGCATAAGTCGCAAGTACGTGGACAGAAGTATTCATCGGGGTTTTCTGTCTGTTTCGCCTCCAAAAGATTCGGAAGAGAGGTTGGAAGGGTTGGCGTATCATCAGTGCTAGCATCATTAAATCCTCCAAGGTTATCTTCCGCCTGCCTACTATGCCGCCTTGACACTTACATTGTCTCCCAGAACAGATATGCGACGTCGGTGCCAGTGGATTTCTCCACTAAGCTCCCATCTTCATGTGCGCGTACGTCCCATCGAATCCGCTCAACTGTTGCGTTTTCCTGCTCAACAGGGACATTGGGATAAATGAGAGAGAATTTCCATCCCGACCTGAGGGAAAGAACCACGCTGACATCGATTTCAGCTGGGGAGTAAAGGTAAAGAACGGGCTTCCTCAGCACCCTTCTCGCCCTGCGCACAAGAATCGGACCTGCAGGAACAGAACATGACGGTGCTGCTACCGGCGGTGGCGGCTGAGCTACGCTTAAGGCATCGGCACGCGCAGTGGTATTCGTTACGATAGCCGTTGAAATCAACAGGCTGATTTCTGGCCACAAACCTGGATCTATATCAACGGCATGGCCTTCACACACATCAAGTTGGTCGGTCTGTAGCACCACCGAATCCTCTGGGATATTGCGGAAATGCTGGCGAACTGCCTGAAGTGCAGCCTAATTTTATTCGCCAATTATCATTCTATGGTCTCAGCTGTGAAGAGTTGGATCTGATCTTGGCTTACCGCGTAAGTCTCTGGTCGAGCTATCAATACTCGTTTCGGTCCGTGCTGGAGAACGAAATATTTGCGGGACTCGGAGGTCTGCTCCTGGGTTTTATTTTTCACAGCTCTGGGCATTACGGTAATGGAGCAAAGAAAGAGAGCGATAATTTTGTTGCGTGATGTGCGCTCTTTATATATGCAGCCTCCCTGCATTTAACGTCTTACCTACAATATGTGTGAATAAACCGAATCATGTGCCTCTAACTCTCGGCCGTGGATGTGGGTCAACGCGGCGCACTCCTGTATCGAATGATTATGATTGTAAGTATACTCCACCTGAGGCCTTAGTACTTACAACGTCCCAAAACTCCTCGCCGCAACACGATTGGGGGCTCCTAAGCACCATAACCAGTGCCACTCGCTGCGATCGAATTCAATTACAAAACTCATTCCAATACAGCACAGCAAAAATGGTCCAATAACTTGTTGAAAGTGTTAATTGACAATTGCATTCCCCGGCACCCGTGTTTCCCTTCCCATTTTGCACGACGTGACAGCTGACGTAGGCGAGCTCTGTTGCGATGAAAAACTGGATGACATTCACGCGCGTGCGAGGAAATAATCCTCTGATAAGCACTCGAATGCATACGCAGCATAGGAGCTTATATTATCTCTTGATCAAAAACCATCGTAGCTTCACCAGCAAGGGTAGTATGGTGAGAAATGTCAATGAGGTATCATATAGACCGAACAACACAATATCCAAAAAAATCTACCGGGTATACCGCAATCAGAGATCTAGAATAACAAAGCACCAGGTGCCTACAGCAAATAAAAGAGCGATAATGATATCCCCAGCACCCACAGGATATATATTTGAGGTATGGCTACAGAGAAGGCAAGATTCGCTTCATGTTCCGGTCTGCGGCCAAAGTCAATAATGGAGACCATGATTCGAAAATCGTATGCGACGTACGCTATCCCGTTCTCATCAGAAAAAGAAGGACATGTGTTGTTTGGAGTTGCCTGGATCAAAACAGTTATAACATTGTTAGTAACCAGTTTCACGAACGCCATTGCATGTTTATCTGTACAGACCGGCGTTGGGTTGTTGGGACAGCACGCAGGATAGCCTAGATCTGCGACGCTTCCTAGGGCAGAGGCGTTATTCCAGCCTTGCCATGCCTGGCAGGACACGCTCTGATAGCTGATGTTCCAGACACCAAAATCCTGTGCGTCGGATGATTGGTATTAGCCCATCTATAGCTGATTTAGAACGCTCAAACGACTCACAGTAAAACCTGTTCCAGAGCAGTTCAGAGGTGAGAATTCTGTTGAGAGAGTATATCACAAGGACTAACCGTACAACGCCTCATCGGACGGGAAGAAGTCGTCCGGTATAGAGGTAGAGGGCCAGGCAAGGTCAAAATTCAGATAATGACCTCCGCTGCACGATTAATACACAACACCATCAGCGAGAAACTCACACACACACCCTCCAAAACACTCACGCGTTCGTTTTTGTAGGTGTTGCATCGCACCAGCCATTCGACGATAAAGGACAGAGGTCGGTCACCTTGATGACCACAGATTTCGAAACGTTAGGATAGAAGGGTGGATTCGAAGTGAACGTATTGAGCAGCGTCAAGTTAAAGCAGCGTCCGCATGAGATTCCGTATGAGGTGCTGCTGCCGTACGCCATTTGGCTCATGGCGGCGGTGGGGAAGTCAGTGCTGGCAGTGTTGCAGCCGCAGGCAGCGATGAAGTCTGGCGGGAGCTCGTAGTGTGTCATGGTCGCATATCCATCCACGGGGTATTGTATCCATTCTGTGCCATATGCCGTAGGGAGACATCCTAGCAGTACGAAGCTGAACGCGAAGAACCGAAGGAGAGTGGGATGGAGGGATGGGCCCTCCATTGGTCGGGTGGTGCTAGGCATTCTTATTCGCAACTAGCAAGACATGGAGTAGAACGAGAGAGGGTCGTTCAACGTTCAACTTTGATTCGCAAAAAGATGGGAAACATGCTCAGGTCGCGTGTATAATTAGAACGAAGATACGTGAGTTACGTTAGAGGTGCCTTCATATCAATTTGGGGTCATTTGTAACAGTTGAGTCTTCGGCTTGTTCAACTTGTTTTCAATCTGAATCCTGTGGTGAGAACATATAAATCATGTTCAGCTCGAATCCACGTATCTCTTGTAGCGAACAAAACGATCCGTCAGCCCGTTATACCCCTGCAATTGAGATCTCACGCTTTCTGGGTGTGAAGGCTTCATGGAACTGTTCAACTTGAATGTTGAAGTGATCAATCCTCGATCCTCAATTCAATTTTACCAGCAAATATTGGATTCTGGAACAAGAAGAAAGACAAGCGGTCAGCAATCGATCTCGGTCTTCATCCCCGCGTATCTTGTTGCTGTATCTCTTTCTCGCCAAGCCATCCGCGATTCAGACTAGTACGTTACCGGCGACAAGACCACAATCCTGTCTGCGAAGCACATGCTGCCACCACATGAACGCATCAACGGTGGAAATATCTTCTTCCACGACATTGTGCGATGTAAGGTTACGCTGTAAGTTCAGCCTCCGCAGCAACGTATAAAGATGGTAGATCTGCCGAGGATGTGCAAACACATCTCTTCATTCAAGGCCAGGAGCCTCGAAGGACTTCCACGTCCGCCATCCCCATCCAGCGCCATCGTTTCATCGATACTTTATCCATAAAGATGCAAATCTTCCTCCAATCTTTAATCATGACCATTGTCTATATAAGTCTGTTCACCTCGGCCGAGTATATTCCAACAAAGAACTCGCTATTCTGGCCTCGGAGGCATCCATCATTGTGTCCCTCGATATCGCTCAATCAGACCATCCACGAATACAGTTCCCCCATGCACCATTTTGAAGGTCCGGCGTCACGGCCTGTAGGTTCGTACTCGATGAGCAATCGTCTCTGTTTGACTTTAATTTAGCGTCACTTTCTCGTAGCCATGGTTAACACAACCGTTATCGAAAATGTAATCCTGAATTGGGATGCTCTTTGTGGGTTTATTCTCAGTTTCGTCTCATATGGCCGACTACTGACGATGCATGGATAGTGCCCTCGAATCTTTATAGCCGTTGGCACCATACATTACAACGAAGTCGCAGGATGCTCAACTCTAACCCCGACAAGCCAAGTCTCAGCAATCACACCCCATCACCCAGAGTATGAGTATTTCGTTCATGCTCAAGCGAAGCTATTAGCTAATCCTTGCACTTACACCTCAGAATACGCAAGAGTACACGTGTCGACAGAACCACAAGGCTAGCAGCAATGTTATAGGGGGATTTCTGTTCTTGTGTTCTGCCATACATCCCGGCAAGTTGGCGGTTGATAGATGAATGTACTATATAGATTATTACATGTTACTTGCATTGGACCTGGCATCGAATCTCGCCCTCCTCAATGCTGAGTGGACTGGATGTTGTGGTCTATCGCCCTTCTGGGATTGGTATAAACCACAAATCAAAGTGATACTGAGAAACGCACTCCAAAAGAACTTTCGAATTCACAGGATTCAGAGTGAGAAAGTGACAAAACAGATGACAAAACTATGGGGCCGACGATGGACAGACCATCGAGAGACTTAATTCTGAGGACTCCAGAGTTGTGTGAAGGACCAAATACAGCGCCGGAAGCATCCCGTCATCAAGAATTACACTGTAAAGTGCTCTCACCCCCAAAGAAATGCGGTCTTGATATAAAAGCAAACAAGCATTCAAGCGAAGCATATCAAAGAGTCCAAACCGTTATACTAA
>MU267631.1:0-12036 GCA_021014935.1 Hygrophoropsis aurantiaca
GGTACCGTTTGGATGGATAACATTAGAGTAAGTTTGAGGGTTGGATTCGAAATTTGTAAGATCTCGCAGAGTGGTACGTTCTTCTGGATCATGGGCTGGAAATTCTGTCGCCCGGTATTGCCGAAATAGACCAAATACGTTTTTTGTTGACTTCAAGATCCGACGAAACAAGGGTGAATCGGCTGATGGAGAAATGGATGGTGCAGCAGATGATGGCAGCGCCTCAGCCAAATTCTGTTGAAGTGGGGTGCCGGCAGGTATAGGAAGTGGCAGAGCATGCAACGACTGAGGAACATTGTCCCTGAAGCGCTTAGGCATCTGGCGATCAAGTCTACGAGGTCGGCGCTCAGCTAAAGAAAGGGTGGCATCGTCTAGTGTCAGCGCACGGGGATCAACATCCCCGGATCCTGTTAGATTTCCTCCTTCGACGGTGTGAGCTTCATGGGCATGGAGGAAAGTGTTGGAGCCTGGCTACAGGATAAGGTAGAATTAAGATCTCTGATGAAGACGAACAAAACTTTCCAACCTCAGTGTGAGCTTCATTCCCGCCTCCAGCACCACCGTCCTCATGAGGGTCAATCGATGTGGGGTCACCATTATGTACCACCCCGAGTTTGCGCCTTTTTCTGCTACTCCAGAGTTCTTTCGCTTTTGTTAGGGCCTGTGATATTCGCCTTTTGGTTTTGGAACAAGTGCGCACATGGTTCGTGAAGGCATTTTCCTGGGCAAACGATCGACCACAGTGACACTTCTGAGCGGATGGAGGTAATGGAAATGGGCAGTTATCGGTCATAATGAACTTGAGAGCATTCCAGATGTATTTGGGTGTTATATGACAGCAAGAAAGAATAGCGCTCAAATTTGCGCTGTAGCCGGAAAAAGCAGACAACCAGCGCCTCAGAAGTAAACCAGAGAATTCAGTAGCCAGCGAGCAGCAGCGGCTAGTAACTCGGATGGCTCGGCTCAAGCCGCCGGAGCAGGAAGAGCCGCCCGTAACGGCATGACCCTCTATCTGTTTGGGAAGCTATGACTCGAAGTCAACGCAGCTGGTACAAAACTGCCGAACCAAAGGCGCCATTCGAGTGCATCGCCAAGCGCGCGCTCGCAACACCCGATCTCATGGAGGAAGACCGGAGAGCTTGGTCCATGCCCAATTGAAGTACGTGTGATCTTGCATGAACTTCGATGCCGGAATCAGGGAGGCGAGGAATGTGCGGTGAGGACAGGGGGGGGAGAAGGCAGAGAGAGGGAGGGGTGGAAGATCGACAGATCGATTGCCTTTGTCGGTATCCTTTGAAGGGATGGAGTTTTCCTCTTCTTCCTCCGCGAGGGCGCTAAAGGATTGTGGTGCAGAAGAATATTCTCTGCAAGGGGCGATAGGTGATAGCCATATTCCCCGCCCTTGAGGATATCAATTTTCTTAGCGAGTGTGGGATTTTCCGCGCTGGAAGCAGGAAAGTTGAGATCAGTGTTGCAGAAATAGCGCGCTCCAACTGGTTCCGAATTTCGAAGAAGGGGATTGAAGGCGACGTGAGCACGTTGTAGCTCGTCTCGTAAAGCCTTGCACTCTTTCACCGCGGGAGAATGATTGCGAGAACGATTCAGCTTTGAGAGTAATTGGATCTATCCAGACGATTTCCAAAAGATCGCTGAGGGAACCCGAATCACTTGAGGTTGAATACGTAGATGTCGATTCAGGCATAGATAACGAGTAGTGTTGTGTGAGCGATCCATCTCACATAAGGCGGGGGGGTTGGCGGTACAGAAGAGGTTGGATTGATGAGATATGAAGCTGGAGACCGAGGGATATGTAGACTAAAGGTGTTCGATGAGATTGGTGCGGTTACTCTCGAGCATTGTGGTTCCTTGGGTAATGGGGCGATACTGTTTCTCCAGATCGGTTTCGCGAGGAACAATGGCGATACCCTCGGTGTCTAAACACAAATAAAATCAAATTCACAAAAATCAAACATATACTATGCGGCATTCTCACCAAATTGAGAACGTCCACATACTCCACACAGCGATCAGATTGGGATAAAGCCACCAAAATATATGTTTGCCCCGGCTACGCCAAAAATTCGTGCCTGCAGAGTGCGGGTGACGATCGTATGTGATAGTGTGTTTATATTGACGTCTCCGTCATCACTTACTCCGATGTTTTTCCGCCACGTTTTCCGCCACGTTCTTCGGCCACATTTTGTCCAGGCTGTCGTTCGACTCCTCCTGTCTCCGATATCTTCACCGATCGTATGTGATAGTGTGTTTAAGGGAGAGAAAAACTCTTCGTGTGAAAGATTGCGAGTCCCTGCAGAAACTCCCACGCTCGGCATCCCCAACCCGCGGCTTCTCTCTGCGCCTTTCCTCGAACACCTGAGCGAACTCTCAAGCATAACGGACGCGGTCGCCAGCGATCGGTGAGCGCTTGAGCGGCGATGTGTCCCGCTCTTTCTCTGAGCAGAGGGCTTCTGAAAAGGTACGTACATTAATAAGCACTCCTCCCACTATGCTGTATGCGAGCCACTTATCATTGCGCTTGGTTTCACTTTGTTCTAACGCTCCTTTTGCAGGGTATTCCGTGATCATTGGTCGCGAGGAACATGAACTCCAAAGTGAACGGTGCGCACTATTTCTCTATATAACCTTGTCTCTGCCTTTCTGGCCTTTGAAGCAAACTTATCTATATCCAGAACAGTCCCAAAGTCACTAGACTCTGGAACCGTTCACCGACTTGCAATAGTCGCAATGTACTCCACTCCTGTCGTCCGATTGTCCCAGCCAAACCGCCAAATTCCAGTAGTCAGCAACTCCTCCATTTCAACTCTCACTTCTTCCGTCAAATACACTACCTCAAAGCCTGGTATGTCGCTCGATTGGTATCGGGACTCCTGGCGGTATCATGACAAAATTCATTAGCCGTAACACCACCATCCCTACGAAGAAGTTGCAGACGCTCTCCACCGCTGCTGATGGCCAGACCGCCATTGAGGTCAAGATCTTCCAGGGTGAGCGCGAACTTGTTCGTGATAATATATCGACGCTGGTAGCTCATTCCTCACATATGAATGTATCGTCCGATTTGCCGATGCTGTCCTACTGTACTGACTCCAAAACCCCTCCCTCTCTCTGCCTTCTCCCCTCCCCTCCCTGATTCCGGCATCGAAGTTCATGCAAGATCGCACGTACTTCAATCGGGCATGGACCAAGCTCTCCGGTCTTCCTCCATGAGATCAGATATTGCGAGTGTGCGCTTGGCGATGCGCTCGAATGGCGCCTTTGGTTCGACAAGCCTGCAGTGCCAGCCGCCGGGGGCCGTTCGTTGACGAAATGCAGAAGTAGGGGCGATATCATGTTTGCAAGTAAGTCATTGACATCACGTATGCGAGTTTCACTGGCACCTGATCCGGATGTTGCACCTGGCAGAATGGCACCTTCCGCGGGATTATGTATGGCCGACTTCGCCAGAAGATTTGAGTTCGGACACGCTCATCTTTGGTAGCTAAGTAGAATGATTATGAGCAGGCGACGGTGGTTCTTATCCCGAGGGTCATGTTGCTCGGTATCCGCTAGGAATGGGAAAGAAAAAGGTGCTTTCAAAACGAACATATAGACTGCATTAACGATCGCACAGATTGCCGCTGGAAACATTTTAACTCTCCAAGTCGATTTGATGTGGCGGTCACCACAGATGATGACGAGGACCTTGGGACTGGACCACGAAATTGAATGGCGAGCGCTCCGGCCACTTCCCCCTCCCGCCCGACTGAATCGCCGTCATTCCTTGAGGATCACGTTCTGTACCAACTGCGAGTTTCCAGAGCATACATATAGCAAAGTGGCTTAATACAATACAAAACTTTAAATAAACTGTAGTGAGGTCGGAATGCATGATAGAGGCTCCTACATAGTAAATAGGAAAGTACAAGTCCCACAGAAAGAAAAACTTTTCACAAGGTTCCGTTAGGATCAGCAAGTCGGGGATGTTCGGCGATGATTAAGGCGAGAGCTTGCTCAGCGAGCTGGCAGGCTTTCTTTGTCTTTTCTAAAGCAATTCCATGCATGCGAGACTGGAGATAACAGGTCCTGAGTCGGTGCTCAGCGGCCACCTTTTCAATACTGGCTTCTTCCTGTGCCGCACATGCAATCGCAAGGATTGAATCCAGCGGCGGAAATGCAGTGTGTTCGATGGAAGTTTCAACATGAATGCGCTGTTGGATGTTTCAGTCAGAACTTTGTAGAAATACAAGGGAAAAAAACACTTGCATCAAGAAATGCTTTATCGTGCAATGAAGACACAATGTTACGGTAGGCTACCATCCATGATTTATCTTCTTCGATGAAATCCAGGTACTCCGAAGCATGCTGCGCATCAGTGGAGCTACACTCCAGATTTTCAACACGAATGAGTTCCGCCCGCACAGCAAACAAACGATCACCAGCAAGCTTGGCCTTTGCCTTGGCAGCGGAAAATGCTGCCTCAAAGATGGCTAAACGTGATAAGCTCTCTCGGTATCTCTCCTCCAATTTACTTTGCTCCGTTTCTCGTATGCGTATGACGCAGTTGATCAAGTGATATAGTTGAACCACAGCACTGTTGGGGTCTGACAATTCATTGAGAAAGGGTTGGGGACTTGTTTGAATATCGGGCAAGTCAGGATTTTCCGCAGCTGGTATCTTAAGAATCCAATTAGATGAGTTTGATACAAGACTGATTTTTGATAATTCACTTAGGCTTACAGATCGAGGTTTGGAATGCTGTTGTTGAAGGCATTTCTTAATTCCACTTGATCGAGACCTTGAAACCAAACCAGCTGGCTTTCGTGATTTCTTAGTCATGGAAGGAACCAAGGCAGGCATTCTACCTGGAGCAACTAAGTTACACGTCACGGTAGACATGAATAAAGGTCAAGTTCAGAAAAGCATTCGCAGTCTTGTCTGTTTTGCATCTGTGACATGTTACCGTGACGCCACCTAAATTGCCCTTTGGAGTGACAAAGAAGTTCTATATATACTCATTCACCACGTACTTTATACTACTCTCAAACCTTACAGCCACGCTCTGGTGATCGCTGGTACTATCCGAGTCCGAACTTCTGCGATTATGAGAACCGTTATTATCTTGTTATAGATAGCCAGCGGCTTCTCACTCACTGGTTATCTAAGATTGTGAGAATTCTTGAGAGCCACTGGTGGTCGCTCAAACTTTACTGATGATCTCCCAAACTTTTTTAGTGATCTCCTAAACCTTCGCTCACAATGATTATCATCTATCTCAGGTCGTAACCTAAAAATGCAATATAAGTAATGCAGATTGAATTAGTCTGTCCTCATTATATTCTTTGATGTCTGATACCCCTCCAATGCATCTCCCTGGCGATCTAACGTTCGATCTCGAACTTTATACAAACATTAACCCAAACATCGAACTACCTGAAACTAACCTCAATAGTCTGTCACCTGCCAATAACATTGACGATGTCAATAATGAACACCAATCTGAGCAACCGGAGCTTTTGGATTTTCTACATGACATAGACGCTCGACCTACTCAGTTCTTCACTAGTTCGTCTATTGCAGTCCGTCCTGAAATCTCTTTCAAGGATAGCATCGAGTCCGTATTTGGGAGTAACACGGTACCGCCTTACAATCCTGCCGAACAGTATAGGATCCAGCCCGCCGCTGGAGCCTCTAGTACATGTCAGTATTATTATTTAATAATTTTGTGTTGCACTCTGAAATTTTCTCATGCAGTAGCCCCCCACGCCGAAGCTGGTTCGGGTACAACTGAACGCCCTCGCCTAGCGAGCAAGTCGAAAAAATCCAAGTCTGGCAAGCGAACTCACACCCTGCCGTCAAGCTCTGCAAGGTCAAACTCAGCCCCTTACACAAGCCGACAATCTGCCTCGACTCCCTCCCTTGTTTCGTCCCTTCGCACTTCCAATGCAAATACTACACCTGTTCATTACTTTGAGGAGCTCTGGGGACTCGGCGATGAAATTGTGAAATCTCTTCCCCGCCGGGACCCAGATCGAACCCAATCTTCAGAAATAGAAACATTGGCTAGGCGACAAATCTTAAAGGATGAGATAATTTCAGGCGATTTTTTTCTCGATGCCGGGTCAAGCCATCAACTAGCCATGGAGGCGATCTTGGAAGCTGGCCTCACTGTCCTGTACGGTGGTGTTCGGCCGGAACGTGTCACAGGCAAGTCGCTCTTCTCACTCATCCTGCCCCTTACTGACTCAATATCAGTCCTCAACAATATCCACAGCTCTTTTATTCAAAAAGTGAATACCAATTATCTTTTACATTAGATACTAAATTCCATTGTCCAGATTGATCGCTTCGCATTACAGAATGCGTTTTACGATAAGATTCATAAACCTGTGACGGGTCGGCTTGAGGTTAACGGTGGCAGGGCTGCCAGAAATGACTACGCTAATTACTCTCAGGACGAGCGAACTGAGCTGCCTTTCAAACTATTCGCCCTTATCAATGACAAAGTCCCAACAGCGGAAGACATTCTTAAAAGGGTTGAATATTGGATGGAAGACTATAGATACGCCGGCACAGGGGTAAGTCTTTAGCAACTGGCATCAGTGTATTTTAATCATGACGCGTTGACGATCAATGTCGCACGGTAGGATTGCTACTGCCAGACCGATCTGGTGTCTGATATAATTGCAAAAGTGTTCTATCTGCCTAAAGGCGCCTTAGCTCGCTTTTACCCTGAAATATTCCGAGCCAGCTGTCCCGCTAATCTTGTACTTGCAGTAGTTACTGCGGTAAGAATCTCCGATCTTGATACTTGCTAAGCTAACATGACTGGAATGTCATTTGTCATATAGATACATTTATCACTTTATCGACGATCCACGAGTGGGAATCTTGATCAATCAGGCCGTCAACGTGACCAACAAACTGGAATTCTCAGGGAGACTTTCAACCATCATCGCCAAACCCTCGAACGCAGGCTGGAGGCTGAGTCAGGTTTTAAAGAAGCTTTCGAAACGTTTTGCCGGGAAATCGCCCGCAGGTTTGTACTAATCAAAAATCTTTTGTTTATCTCTTTCTTACAGAAGAGCTTCCAGAAACTACAGGCCAAGAATCTGAAATAACAAGTGAATACGCGCTATAGTTTGGTACTGGGGTAAGTATGTATATTCGTTCAAGTTTTGATTCATCTGGTCTACGAACATGTACTACTAGTATGCATTCCAATTGTTTGCTTCGGCAGTATGGTCTCTCCTCAATTGCAGCTTTCGCGGCGCTTTTTTCGTGCTTTTCATAACCTACTTTCGCGCTGTTTTGTAGATATAGATTGATGTACGTCAATCTCGGTATCATCTTCCATATTCCAGGTACCAATACTACATAATCTAACGCGCTACAAATTAAGTAGAATCTTTTACGACTCATCATGATTCCATCAATCTGAATCGGTCCCCGCCAAGTTCGTTAGCAACACACATAGTGCTTTGCGCAGCACCAAATACTACGGTAAAAGACTATAAACCCACCCAAGTCACCGTTCAAAACCCAATTCGCTGTTCATTCACCTAATTCCCAACCTGGGCTAGTACTGATTCACATTCCTTTGGATATTCATTACACGCCCGGCTTTGGATATAAACTCACTTGGATATCCCGCTGCACACAACCGTATTCGTCTCCCCGGAACAACACCGCAATCGCATATACTCACTTGGATATCCCGCGACAATCTGCGTTCATTAGATATGCCGCACCCTTGAATTCGGAAACACTTGCTCTCAATGTTTACGACTAGGACTACGACTAGGACAGCGACTACGATCGTGCACCTTCACTAGCTACCATCCCAATGCAAATGTTAACCTCTCCACTCCAGCACCCTCATCCTCGCATGTAACGCCGATACTGCAGTCCCCGCCGCTCATTGCGCCGCTGAAGGCTTCCGTGGAGCTCATGCCTGCCATTTCACTACCGCCCTCAGAGTTTGTCGATTTGACCTCGTCGACGCCACACGCGCAGACACAATCACAGACACGTGCACATATACAGCATTCAGAAGGATCCGCTATGGAACACTTTTTGGCAATACATTGACAGCGACTTATCACAATTTTTTCATTCCCATTCTTTCATTCCAATGTCAATCATCAATGTTTCGCGCAGAGCGTATGTACATTCGTTTTCTTTGGGGTTAGATCCAGTCCCTACACTGTCAGATCCACTAAGATATTCTCTTCACCCGGACGCAAAATCCTCGCGCATTCATGTGAATCAAACACCCTCGCTGTCATGACTAATCCGCACGTACAGCTTTTGAACAGCCGTTTGAACTCGGCCACCGACAGTCCAGGGCGACTCCATGAATCAAGTTGCATAAGAAGCTCCCATTCGGTAGATCGAGTCACTGTGACTGGTTTCGAGGCAGGTATGGCAGGTGCGTCTATGCAAGCTAAGTTACGAGTCCAATTAGATGGGCACCTAATGATCAATGACAGCCGCAGCTCACCCCGAGTACCAGGGCACGGCGGTTTTTGTGGCCGCGTAGCTTGCAATCCTTGAACCCCATCTTCCTCTGTGCGGCGCGCTGAGCTTGGCTGAACTGAAGCCGACCGATTGCGTTCTAAATTAAAATACAATCTCAGTCTCAAGCAGATGCAGGGAAGCAACCCACTGCGAGAATTTTGTTGAGGGCGTCCCTCAACAGCGTGACGGCGGGAACTCAGAGTCATCACTGGAGAGGTATGATTTGGGTGGCTTGAATTGACGGGGTTGGGGAGTCAGATGAAAAGGCGGGGAGAAAGAAAGCCGCTCTATTTAACCCATGTATTGGCTCAAAATTTTATCAGTTCTGGCATTCTCTCGTCGCTGCTCAAATCATTAAAATTCTCGCTGAGTGACCGCCAGTGACCCCTAGCGCCTGCCGGTCCGATTACAGTTTTATCCACACGACCTCAAAAGGTTCCGAATTCTCTCCGTGCCAGTCATCTCTAGTGCGACGCTCTTCGCCTCCAGGTCGAAGAGGAAATCTGCAGTTATGGAACTTTAGTATAAGAAGCTTGGTCGCATGGGTGGCTATGCATCTAGGTATCTTCTTTTATTATCACTACTTTCCCTCTCAGCTTTTCAACACTAGTCACTGTACACCGGAATGGCCAATGGCGAGGATGAACACCGGGGCCCAACTACTGGCCGACGGCAGCATGAGAACACTCTCCAACAAGCTCCTCGTAAGAAACCGTGCGTTGGTTATCCCATGTTCTTTACGGTAGTCATCCTGATGCTATTCAGCTGTCATGCGGATCCCTTGGTTCACCATGGTCGACATTTTGGTCGTACAGTCCATGCACTGTGTAACGTCCAGGCCTTAATCACCAATGGAATCCTACGTTTGGGAGAGTTAGCTGATGAACCCGAGGAATCTTTCACAGCCGAGTATGTCACAATGTCGTCCGTTCATGTTTCACATCTCAATCACACTGGAGAGAACGTCGCGAACACCGCGTTTTTCAGTGTTTATTGCACATGATCCCTGGCCTCGAAGAACGACTCATGAATGGAGAAGCAGAAGACGTAGTAATAGTCGCTGAACTGGTTTTTCTGTTTCTTCTCATCAATGAGCCCCCCAAATGACAGCTTCCTGCCAGATTCAGAAAGGTGCTGCAAGCGCAAGATCTGACGACACAAAAAGTTTGAAATCCGCCGTTTTGGATTGGATCACTCCACGAGGCCAACCACTCAATCCACCTTTGGCCCGGAACGTCAAGGCTGACCGCGGCTATCATCACGAGTGTACAGGAGTATTACTTTGTCCAGCTGATCTTGATTGGGCCGATAACGAGTCAGTACTGGCAGTGTATTCTCAGTTTTAGGTTTGACATTCTCCCTCAGAGTGAAAGAAAAACTACGAAGCGGCGAAATGACAGTTGCTGGGGATCAATGGCCAATATTTCTCTATCTCGGCTACAACTACAACCCCGACGATCCATGGAATGGTCTATTAAGAAGTCAGATTCTGGTATCAGTAAGTGTCTTTGCAATTTGCTACACAACCAATCGGCTTTTCTCACAGGTTGAAGGCATACAAACACATTTTTACATCCCCTAGTTCGGTTGACAAGGAGCCAAAGGCCACAAGATCAGGAAATGCTCGAATTCATGGAATGACACGCGTCAGTGCAGCTTCCATTGCCTACGTCGCTACGCAAGTAAGTGTTCATTTTGCATGTTGAGTTGCTTTGGCGCAGCCGCAGCGTCACTCAAGCATCACTGATTTTTATGTGCTTTGTTAGGTTCAATTTGCTTTGAGCTCCTCACCCGTCTTCTCGCGAACCGATACTGTCACAGATTCTGAGCGATTCTATAACTCTATTCTTGATTTACTTGAGGACCCAGAAGAGAATGAGGAGGTTACTCAGCTTCTGAGCTGGTGGAATCGGTGTGGCTTTCTCTCTGTGCTCTGATCATGGTTTGGCTACTAATCATAGTATATTGTGCTGGTCTACAGACAAGTATTCCCGGTGTATTCATCAGGCCACCACGCGCCATCCAAGAATAGTGCACTGGCTAGAATCAAACAAAAATGTGCGGCATTGAAAAACGCTACCAGTACTGGGAGTTAGGCGAGAATAGATAGTAGTAGTAGCTACTTAGGATGTGATACCTGAATGATATTATCAACATTTATAGCTGCAACAACTTTCTAATCTTATAAGCTGTCCGCTGGCGCATATCGCATGATATACTGCTTGGACCTAATACAACAAGATTGACATTTCTGCTCCGTAGGTAAAAACTGAGACGTTTCAGCCAACAGCAATATCAATCAGTCTACCATACTATCTACATGCATTGTCCTGGTATCGTGTGGTCAGACCCGTCAGCGTGTCCATATGGCCCACGTCCACCAGTATGTGTCGCGCAACAGGCTGCTGCTGACTTAGTATCATCGCGCCCACCATGGCAATGTAGGTCACCCCGACACCACAGCTAAAGCCGTTGACAGCCAGTCGTCGGACGCCAGATCTCCATCACAATAGCCGACCTTGCTCATTCAAGAGATCATGGTCCTGCTGTAGCTGTGGTGTGACAATGCCATACAAGCGCCAGTACTTCTGAAATATATCCACCCAGCTGATACATCTGGGTCGAGAGCAAGAAGTAGCCCTTGTTGAGAAGTTATGAATGTCTGGCGTGATAATACAAGTAAGCAAATAGCTGTCTATGAAGGATAGTCATACATCATGCATGCCAGCAAGGCAGTGTTTCAGCGACTTATATCAAGCACACCGCCAAAAACAAGGGCCGACGTATACGGCATAGCCGGATCACTTTCCCTACGTCTGTTGAGGATTATCAGACATGACCACGCAAACTCATTCTTCCTCACCTTGTAGACGTCGTCAACTTAATCGTCCATTATATCAGTAGGCACTTCTGGGGGAAGATTAACAGAGCCTCACCAAAGTTCCGTTTGGGATAACTGGAGACCGATGTTCGGCGTCGAGATGTATATTGTAGGTCACACAAAGTGCATCGTGTGAGATCTCTCTATATCGGAGGGACTATCAGAATTACACATATTCCAGACCTGTTGTAGATGATCTTAGGGTGTATGTCTATATACTGCATTGTCATATCCTCATTGATTTTCTGATGAAAGGGTTGCCTTACCGCATTGGTCAGCGATAAGTATTTCCACATTTTGCTAAGTAATTTATTCATTTCCAAATCAACTCCTGCAGTTACAGTCATGTCGAAATATGCCCCTCACCGCAAAACAAGCACTAATCCGAGGGCAACATCATCTACTATCTGTCAGAAATGCTTAGGCACCGGTGAGCTCGAGGATATAACAATTGGTATTTGGTTACTGACCAAATACAGGCCACTTTATCTTCGAATGCAAGTCTACCCGCCCATATGTTTCGCGTCCCTCTCGGACGCAAATGCTAGAGAATCCGAAGGTCCTTGCGAAATTCAAGGCTGAAGGTAAACCTTCCGTTGAAGTGCCAGAAGAGTTCAAGAGCAAGTAAGTGCAACCTA
>MU267631.1:12046-117618 GCA_021014935.1 Hygrophoropsis aurantiaca
TTTGTCATCGAGATCAATTCCTGCAAGGAAAGGACAGCTTTTGAATGATTCATAGGAACGAGAGCCGAGAGGGGCAACCATTGGCGGATATTGCCGACGATGAAGTGGCGTGACATGGAACAGTGCGTGACAGCGGACTGATCCCGGCGGTAGGCAATAGCCGAGGTCGCTTAGACGTCTGACATATATGGAAATTGTGAATCAGCTTGTGCGTTGGGCTGACAATGTCATTCATAGCAGCTCTCGGTCAGGTATAAAAGCAAGCAAATATCCTGCTAATCGATATCATATATTCATACAATGTACATTGCAGGCCTTTCTCTTCCCTTCTCTGCCACCCAAAGCGTGGAGGGCTTAGTTTCTCTGGCCACGGCGCAGTTCTTCTATAATGCTTTCAAGACAATGGCGAATCTCAAGGTTCTTGCGGATGCCGAGGGTGGTGCTGTACGTCCGCAGACTGTGCCTACATCTTTCCTCGCAAAAATTGTTTCCCCGATCCACGGTCTCGCGTTTTTCGTACCTCCCCTCGCCTTCATTGTCGGCGTGGCGTGCAATGATTTCTATCAACCGAAATGGATGCTGGATCTCTCACTTCCGAACGACTTGATATCGAGCCACAGTAAAGTTGCAGTGAGAGTTGCAGCTTGCCTTGCCGGTCTCTCTTATGCCAAGGTAATGGAAAGCGGGTTCAAACATCTTGGTGATCAATGGCATGTCATTGGGGTAATATCCTTTGTTTTCCTGGCTCTGATATCACCTAATCTTATCTCAGCGTCGTGAAAAACCCAGGGTTGTTCAGAGCGGACCTTATGCTATCATTCGCCACCCAATGTACAGGTATTCATTTTGCGCTCTAGCCGGTATTTGTGTCACCTAATCTTTGCGCAATCCAGCTCGGTTTTAGTTCAAGAAGCTTTATTCGCACTCATGTTTTGGTCTAATGCTCCTTTGTATGGGCTCGTCATCACGGCAGCTGCGTTCGCGATCAAAATGCCTATCGAGGTAAGTTCTGTTACTTTATACACCGAGAATGGTATGGTAACGACAGACAACAGGAAAACATCATAGAACGTGATGAAATCGTCGCTCAGGAATATAGGGACTACAAGAAAAAGGTTCCGTACAGGATTATCCCATATCTTTGGTAGACGCAGCCGAGAGTTTTGCGGATATGCAGTCCTATGAATGAACTCTCTTTCAATTCAACTGTAGTTCGTCCTTAGCCTGCCCCACGAGATCTTTCAATTCCGCTGTCCTTCGGCCTATGAGCATGGACTCTCCGCCAACTTTGATTCTCACTGCGTCCATGACCACCTTTACTCCTTTCCATCCAAGACCTGTCCATTCCGCCACCAGTTTTCCATTGAAATTGTGCTTCATCCATTCTTTCTCATATCGCTGACGGACTAACAGATCCCGCTCATCTTTCTTGCCAAACTGGACGAGCGCTTCTTCAACCATATCCTGAGATTGACAGATGGCATCCACCCCTGGGTTTTGCTCTTGTGCCCACACAAGAAAGTTTCGATACATAGTGCGGCTTTCTGCTGCCTTCTTTTTCGATGCGTTTCTTGGCACGAGTTTTTGTGGGTCAAAAAAGCGTGAGGATGCAGCAAATTTGAAAACAGCTTCCTGAGTTGAAAATCCACGCTTCCATGTATCTGTTGACAAACCAAGAAAGTGGAAGATCGCAACTGGAGAAGACGTAAGATGGATTGGGGGATCGGGGGATGGATTGGAAATCTGGGGAATGATAAAGGATGAGCTCATTTGTCGGGCCACGAATAGCCTGTGTCAACCAGCCTTCATGCCTTTGGTGCCAATAGACAAGCCGCAACCAGAAGCAATAGTTCCGATTATAATGCCTAGATCACCAAACCCATGGAACATAAGTATCGATTGCACTTCTTCTTCATTTGTGCAGACATTGACATCGACCTGGAAGTATATCTGGTTTCCATCATCTGTTCTTTGATAGTCTCTCCATTCCTCGTTATCGATTAGAACAGCGTAGTTCGACGTCCTATCCAGTCCAATGACTTCCGTGGCGCCAAGTACTTCTCGAACCTGATCATGTGTCACGATGTTTCGCGAGTTCACTGGTCTTGCAACAACGAAATCAAGGTCTCCGTGATCGACTTTCTCGGGCGCCTCTGCAGGAATCTCAACGATCGTATACAAAGTCTGCAGTCGAGCCTTGAGACGAAGTTTGATTTTCTGGTACAGAAAAGTCGGAAGTCGAGGGAAGGAGGCTTTTGGGAGTATTTGAAGAAAAGCTCTGCCTCCCATTGTGGACTGTCGCTGTGTGCACGATTGCGCGTTGTTACTGGTAACTCGAGCGCTACATTTTATATAAATCAGAAGTAGAGTTGATGCTGTGGATCCAGAATGACTTTCAGGGAGTCAGATCTAGCTAGTCAGAGGGCCAAAAGGGTTGCCTTACCGCATTGGTCAGCGATAAGTATTTCCACATTTTGCTAAGTAATTTATTCATTTCCAAATCAACTCCTGCAGTTACAGTCATGTCGAAATATGCCCCTCACCGCAAAACAAGCACTAATCCGAGGGCAACATCATCTACTATCTGTCAGAAATGCTTAGGCACCGGTGAGCTCGAGGATATAACAATTGGTATTTGGTTACTGACCAAATACAGGCCACTTTATCTTCGAATGCAAGTCTACCCGCCCATATGTTTCGCGTCCCTCTCGGACGCAAATGCTAGAGAATCCGAAGGTCCTTGCGAAATTCAAGGCTGAAGGTAAACCTTCCGTTGAAGTGCCAGAAGAGTTCAAGAGCAAGTAAGTGCAACCTAAACTTGATGCTTTAATTATAACCTCATTATCCTCGCAAAGGACTGGCGTTGCCAATCGAATACTAGAAGCTAAAGAGAAAGAGAGAGAAAAGGCGATAACCAAAGATAAGCCACGAAAGAAGGCCAGAAGGTCAGTCACCAGTTCGTTAATTTTATGGAGGAGGCCACGAACTCATCTCATCTGCAGATCCTCTCGTGGTGATGATGATGATTCAAGTTCATCCGGTTCAGATTCCTCATCTTCCTCGGATTCGGACTCGGATTCGGACTCGGAATCAGACTCATCAGACTCAGACTCAGAATCAAGTTCTAGCTCAGAATCATCACGCTCAAGAGAACGCGATAGAAAACGACGTGTACCTCGCAGTCGCAATAGTCGTTCCTCTTCGCTTTCTAGCGGAAACGAGCCTGACACTCCTAATAGAGGAAGAAGATTGAGACGATAAACGAGGATTGTACCATTCATGTTTTTCAACGTTGTAACACCTATTGCCTATTTCATGCCTATTTCATTGCAATTCAGGTCGTTCTCGTCACCCATTTAGTGAGTTATCATGTTTAGGAACTGTATGTGTAGAGACAACAGGGCGTAATTAGTTACATGAAAGGCCGGTTACTCTCGTGTTCATCAGCAGTGCAACGATAAGACTAGCAGGGGCGGTCATCAGTGGGTATACGGGAAAACGTGGCTTTCAAATGCATACCCATAAAGTCCCAAAACCTCAGCGAAGATGAGGATAAGAACCATAGACACAAATACGCGTTGCTCGTGAACGTAAGCACGCACACACTGGATACATTCATCAATTCCCCAACACAGAATCCAAAGCGATATGGGGACTCACCGAGTCGCCTACTAAGCCAATGGCATATCCAGCTGCAATTCCTGTCATCCCACATGAAATTCCAGCACCGAGGTGTACGAAGCCAGCTGCTAATGGGTATTCCTTTGCGGGGTTTACTGGACAAAACATGATGATCAGAGCGATGTCAGTGGCGACAATGGGGGACTAACGCGCTCCAGCGATGAGCACTGAGACTACCAGGCCGTACACAGCAATGATACCGGCCATTACCACTGGTACAAGGGACTGAAGAAACATCAATGCCATTATCATCTTAAACCAATAAATGGACCGCTACCTTCATAATCAACTCTGGCTTAAATGTTCCAAGTCCAGCGATACCAATCCCAGCCTTTGCAGTACCAAATGCTGCACCGACAGCTGAATATGAGTTAGATATGGAAAGCACGGCGAAAATATTTCAAGAGAGAACATACTACTAAAAATCATCTGGCCACCGAATGTAATTGAGCCATCATTGCCTGCTCCAGCAAAAGAAGAGTTGGAACTTACAGCTGAGGCAACCCCTGCAAAACCAAAGAACGGCGCATATGGCGGGCACAGATCTACAGACATGTTGATCTACTAGCTTGTCTGTGAAGAATGAGTGTATGGAGTCCTGCGAGGCTGAGTCTGGCTGAGTGTTGTAACTACAGCGCAGTTGTGTTAGACCGAAAAGGGAAGCACTGTGGGCGTCAAAACACTGAGGCTCATGTGTTTGGTATCACCAAAACCCTGCCAGACCGAGAGTAGAGCGAACATCATCCGTTTCATCACAAGACATTATGATACATAGTACTAGGGTGGAAGGATAGCACGTAACGCTTCAAAATATTGGTATGAAGTCCTGTATTCTGTCCCTCGCATCTTGTGCAATGCACTCAGCTATCCACGTTATGTTTCTAATCTCCTGCTCTTTCAACTTCATATAGCTGTAGAACACACCATACTGGAACTGCTGCATGAAGGCCATTTTGTTAAGGTGTACTTCCATTCTAAAGAAACGGTCTTCTAGCAGAGCAGCGACACCCATTTCTCCAAAGTCTTGGTGAGTTCCATTCCCTTGCGTTGAAGCTGAATTATCGAAGAAGGTTCGATATTCGGAAATGTTATCGCAGGCCTGTCGGACTTGTTCGATATCCTCCGCTTTGGCGAGAATATTGTTTCCTTCTGGGAACAACCTGCCAATGGCGGGGAACAGCTTTGCACGCTGTTCTTTAGAAAGCTCTGTGTCGAACGAGTTGATTGTGATGTTGATAGTGCGTCTGTCGGCTTCAAAAGAAAGGATGTCGAGCATAACGTCCGACGTTGGTGACCCAAGCGTAGTGGAGTAGTGGTAAAAGTCCTCGAGGTATGCCTTGTACACAGTGTTCCGAACTATCTCGATGTTCAAGTCATCGAGATCAGCAGCAGAAAGACATTCTCTGAAGTAGGGAGCTGCGATCTGGAGTAAGATGGCTATAATCTAACAACAAGCGCAATAACCCACCGAGTGGTGTCTCGACAAGCACACTTTGGTAAAGCTCTTCCACATTGGTAGCTACACAGAGAGCAGGCATTGTGTCAAATATACCAAGAGGATGGCAACGCTCGAGCAATTCATGTGTATCTCGCTCGTGCAGCGTACCCGTGATTAGAAGGACGACGTTGTCGATCATATACCCGTAGCTGTGGAAGGTTTTGAGTGTTTCAGACATTCTGGCAGCATGTGACATACGTGATATAGTCCAGAAACTTGCTCAATGGCTCCACGGCGTTGCTACGCAAGTAATTGAATTGGTCGACGAGGATCTGAGTAGCCTTGTCGGCGATTGTTGCTGTGGACAGTGGTGAGGGCTCATTTGCAAGGAAGTTCCCGTAATCGGTAGCAGAGAGTTGTGTTTTGAAGTCTGGGCGAACATCAAGTGAGTGCTTTACTTTGAAACTACGCAAAGTATAATTTACCCTCTAGTGATTCGCACTGGGTCAGACTGGCATAGTGACTAGAGGTCAGAATGCCAGCCTTGTAGCCTCTCACTATGCCTTCCAGGAATCCGCTGCCGACCTGATCAGATGGAGTATTAGATATCTGTCTATCAATTCAGATGATAGAAACTCACATTAAAAAACAATCCCTCCATTATTGTGGGCTATGAGCTGAGTGGAACCGTGATCTAGCGAACTGCGAACTGTAACCCGATTCTATAAAAGGAAATTATTCTCCACGCACATCGGCTTGAATTTGGGTTTACAAGTTGGATGCCAGGCGGCATTTTGCTTGGCATGCATGGTGCGCCTCAGCGTTATTTTTATCAGGTATCTCCCAGGGAACGTGAATTACCATTGCGCAATCAACCAAGCCAGTTGCGACAGTAATGCCCTTATAATGTGTGCCGTGGCCCGGAATTCTCTGTTCGTGGCCGACCAACAGTGTAAATCCACACGATGACGACAACAGAGAAGCAACGGCCTGACTCTCCTTCTTTGATTGAGGACCATGACACAGCGGAGGATCGTAGAATTCTTCGCAAAGTCGACTATAGGCTTTTACCTGTCTTGACCATACTGTATCTCCTCAGTTTTCTGGATAGGTGAGCAGGAACAGTCTCATAAGATGTAGTCTCGTAATTGATATGATCGCATCATTGAAGGTCCAATATTGGCAATGCTAAGTATGTTTTGTTAAATTTTCTGAGCTGCGACGTGGTCTGACATTGGCTTAGGATCGATGGAATGGCCACTGTAGGTTTTTATAACGTCTTCGGGATGAGTTTTGAATATTTTGCTAGGATCTGAATCTTTCAGCGCCTGGATATAATAATGCACTCGCAATTTATTTTATTGGTTATATTGTATTTGAAATCCCTGCAAATGTGAGCCCGCTTTCATTCAAATAAATTTTCTTGCCTCTCTCAATATTGTGCCTTTAGATCGTGTAAGAAGTTATTTATCTGGGCTTAAAGAAATCTTATTCGAACTATGACATAGTTTGAAGCGCTTTAATCCCCAAGCGTGGCTTCCTACTTTAACGCTTGTATGGGGAGTCGTGTCGATATGTCAGGGTCTTGTGACCAATCAAATCGGTTTGCTTGGGATCAGGTTTTGTAGGTTTCTTCGTTTATTTTACCAGTTTAATCGTCCATGCCCACCTATAATTAGTGCTTGGTGCCACTGAGGCTGGCTTGTTCCCCGGTGTCATCTATGTTTTTTCAGTTTACTACCGCAGGTCGTGACCACTCGATCGCCTGTGATGTTCTCACTGACATGTCCTGCTCAGGCATGAACGAAGCTGGCGTGTAGCTATATTCTTTGGGGGTGCAGCATTATCGGGCGCTTTTGGAGGTATATCATCTTGCCATCGCGTTCAAACCGAAAATCTCACACGCCTCTCAAGGCATCCTGGCATATGCTATCGGCAATATGACCAATGTCGGTGATCGCAAGGGCTGGCAATGGTAAAGACTCTTTTGTATGCCACAAACTATCTTTATTGACTTCGAATCCAGGATATTCATCATTGAGGGCCTCATCACCTCTGGGATATCATTGATTGCATACTTCGTGGTCCCCACTTGGTCGTACAAAGCGAAATTTGTGCGCACTTTAATGATTCATTATTACAGACTCTGACAACGCAATAGCTCTCTGAAGACGAGCGAAAACGCCTTCTTGACCGCTTGAATGCTGACTCGGATGCAGGAGTCAATGAAGGATTTAAATGGACTTACGTTCGGCAGGCTTTCGAAGACCATTTAGTATGGGCATATGCCTTTCTATTCCACGGTTTTTCATTTGTGTTATACTCTTTCAGTCTCTTTTTGGTGCGCTCTCTTAAGCACTTTCCCGTCTCGTCTGCTAAGCTTAGTTTCAGCCTACAATCATTGCGGGTTTAGGGTTCCAGACCTGGCAAGCGCAACTGTAAGCATTTCATTTTGTTTCTGCCATCGATCTTCTGACTGTGGCTTAGAATGACTGTCCCCCCTAATGCTCTCGCAGCGTTATCAATTTGGCTCACAGTGTGGCTTTCGAGTAGGTTTAATTTGAGGGCTCCATTTATTATTGTAGCTGCTGTTGTCGCCATTATTGGTCAGTCCCAAATATCTATGTAGATACGCGCATATTTTGTTGACAACGTTAATGAGGCAGGTTACATAATTCTCATCTCGTCGACCACTCGTAAGTTGTCTCATCAGATCAGACTTCAACTAAACACTATTTCTGGTAGCTGGCGCCCAGTATTTCGGCGTGCTTTTAATCGCTGGTCAGTACAAAATATTTCATTCTAATGGGCTCTAACATATATGCCCAGCCGGCGTATACACCGGCAACAGCCTGCTGCTCAGGTGAGATGTTGCGTTGGAAATAGGTTGTGATTTAATGAAAGTGACAATCATCTAGCTGGCCCGGAGAGAACGTCTCTGGGCAAACCAAGCGCGCCGTTGCTGTGGCATTACAGATCACTGTTGGCGATATAGGTGCAATCGCAGGTTGCTTGGTCTATCGCCCCACCCTCAGTTCCAACTTGTATCGCCGACCCAACATTATTTCTATCGGATATTTGCTCTTCGCCATCCTTATGACAAGCTATCTTTGGATTTCCATGTCAAGAGAAAATAGAAAACGTGGGCATCTCCTGGCTGAAGGAGTTGACAACAAGGAATCCGACGAAGATAGAGTCAGACTTGGGGATCGTTCCATACACTACAAATACCAATTGTAGCGAATGTTCATTTAGTTTCCATATAGTCCTTGCAATATATGTAAGATGCGATACTGGTGATTGTGGGTATTAATGCTTCTTAATGGCATAGTAACATAGTAGAATGATAATAGTGGTCGTATGTAAGGTGAGAGAGAATGATACACTCAAGAATCATAGAAGTCCTTAGGTCATGGTTCTACGTCTCTTGCTGACACGAGCTGTTCGCGACTGATATTCGTCGTCATCATCTTCAGAATAATCCTCCTCGCCAGCATCCGGACCATATAATTGCTTGCGTTTATCCAAGTCTGTCTTCCGTAGTTGTCGAAGGTTACTTGTGAGAGACTTGTGGAATTCAGTCTGCCGATGCTATGAGCATTTATTTCACCAGAGCATCAAGCAACATGCCTTGGCAACTCGTAGCTTCACATCCAACGGTGCAGATTTTTCTAGACGTTTCCTCTTTTCCTTGTACTAGATAAGGGAAAAAACATATGATGTGATAACGATGGTCCGGTGAGATCAGACATTTACCTTGCGGAGCTCCTCGCTAAGTATAATCGCCAAGTGCTTGATCCAACGCTGGAGATTTGACTCAGCCTTCCGCTTCCTTGCTTCGAGATTCATCAAAGCGGACAAATCATTGTCTGATTCTACGATATCCTCGTCATCGGAATCCGGGACAACGTAGGATAAAGTTGATGTCACAGATCTACGGGGTCGTTTTCTTGGCGAACGAGAGGAAGTCGTGCGTGATGGCCCAGCGCGAGGCTCTCCTAGATTTGGAATAGTGGGTGGACTGGTTTCTTTTTTAACACTCATCCTCCATTTAACTTTGGCAGATCGTTTGCTATCCGGGCTGCTCGGCTGCTGAGTGATGTAATCTTGTTCACTGAAATAAAATTCAGCGCCAAGTTCAACTTCGTGATAAAGATAGGAGCTCTATGGTACACAGTGAGAAAACCAATCAGATATATCTGCAAGATAACGCACAGGTGCGCGACCCAGGTGAGCCAGAAGTTTGAAATGCTTCAGCGTCACAGGTACGTGGTCTCCAACATAACTCATGCCTGGAGGATTAAAATACGAATGAAGAATCTGTAGATTACATGGTTTCATTTCAACGAAGATACTGCCGTTAAGGGATAAAAACTGACATTGACATTGTTATTGATGATAGCATGGGTGATGAAGATAGCAAGCATATGACTCCGTGGGTCGTAATGCTCTTTCATCCATTTACCGACTTGTAGAGCATCTGGACGACAATTAGTCAAATGATATTAGTGTTTGCTCGGGATCTGAAACAAACCACTTGGGTATTGGAGCTTTCCAGAGGAGTCGTTACTATAATAGCTGTAATACAAGGATCTTCTAAGAGCGCGGGCTGGGGATAGTTCATCCTGCCGAATCATCGCAGTTAGAGTATCTTGACCGATGGTACCCTGCCGACATAACCCGAAAGATATTAGATTTTTGACCGATCGACGGGGGTCTGCAAACGTTGACCCACCAGATCCAATGCATCTGTTGATTGGAGTTGTCGTTCAACATGCTCTTCCTCCACCATCTCTTCTTCTTCACCATCTTCCGCATCTATGGGAGTATCTACATCACCATCTACAGGTGCATCAACCGCACCATCTTCGTGAGACGGCGATAGTGGCACAGAAGCACTTATGTCGAAACTTGACTTCGCGCTATTGAAATCACGACAGAGCTTGGCCTCAAATCCAGCACATGCTTCTTCGTCTTCGTAAGGGGGAAGATCATCCAAGCTGATATTGTAGCGCTGAACCGCGTGATCGGCCAGGTATGAGTGAAGGAATGGATAGCTCTCAACTAATTGTCGAATAGTTTTCCCCTATATTTACCACAAAGTTAGTGAAGATAATTTGGACTTGATTAAGAAGCTAGATACCTTGCAACCAATCTCGAGACATTTCAAAGCAACCTCTTGTACCAGTTCTTTGATTTCCTTGCTACTCATTTTCAGCTCATCCTTCGCAAATTTCATGATAGGAGAATGTCTTTCGAAGAAGGGGTTGATTGTGACATCTACAAGGTCTTTCCGAGTTAATGGAAGCAAGCCTAGGGGCTCCAATTTGGTCTTTATATGACCTACGGAGTTATGGATTTGAACGGGGTCGGATAGGAATACAGTGAGAAGCATAACGACGCGAACGGTAGGATCGGAACTGGGGAAGTCAGCTTGCAATTGACGAAGGACGTTGATAGTGTGATTGGCAGTTATAGAGCGTGTTTTGACGAAGAGCTAACACATAAACAGGTGAGAACTTAATGTGCAGATGTCAGTATCTTTAATTCCTGCCTACCTTGGTCAAATCTTCAACCAGATGTCTTTATATGCAAGGCAGAATTGGTCAGGAATCCGCGGAAGGAGAAAGGATGAATACATACGGAAGTTCAAAAAGAAGTTCCCCAGCGCGGTCCAAAGCTTTTAAAGCTCCGTATGCAGATTCATTACTCTTTGCCTCCATGCAGATTTCTGCTGCCACTGTCCGACTCAGGAACATTCGCGTATCAAGACGCCGTAGTTCGCGCACATTCCGTACAATATCTTCGGTACGGTCATTACTATGCAGGGCAAGTTTCTCAAACATCTTCCGGAAAACAAAATCGCGATACTAGATGAAACAGATTAGCGCAAGAGGTCGACAGGCGATAAGAAGCTCACTTTTGTATCCATGTGAAATCCGTTGGCTTCCGCAAATGGGAGTAATCTTGGCTCGATAGCGAGGGCGAGAGGGAACTGGACCATGATGGGGTCCTATATACATGACGGGTCAACAATATAATCACCAAGGGAAAGATTTTTGCGCAAACCTTGATGCAAAAGGGAATGAACTTGGCAAATTATGAGCAAGTAGAGATTAGATAGAGAAGAAGCAAAGTACTTTGTACTTTTCCAGGATATCCCTGACCTCCTCCCACTTGGTAGTTTTGAGCTCAGGCGGAAGCCTACTCTCCTTCAAGAACGCAGAGAAAACAGATCCATCGTCGTCCCCTTTGGCTAGCGGAATATCATCATATAATGCAGAGGTGACTTTCATGAAATGCGTAAACACCGAGAGGGGAACCGAGCGGACCCATGTCGTTTTAACAAAATGGCTTGCTGATCGAAAGTAATGGTGTATGGCTACTTGAATGAGATAGCGGGATACGAATGCTCCACTGCTGATAAGAATCTGGGTGGAACAAGCGCATATAGTCAATAACTTCACACCCACTGATGGAGCAACCTTGATGGTAAACAAACTGTTATTAAGACGCACATCGATTACTGCCTCCGTCAGAATTTTTCCTCTTCCTAACGCCCAAAACATGGCGTGGATGTTTCCGTATCGAGTGAGGAAGTAATGCGCTCGGACATAGGGATCCTGTGAGACACGCAATAGATTCTTGGATGCAAGAGCCAGGGCAGTAGGATCATTAAGCTCATAGAAGATCAGTTGTATGACTTCATCTAAAAAGATCTGAGGAGATGCGCGATGGAGAACCTGACATCACAAAACGTACCACACAGGCGTTCCATGGCGGTTACAAAGGAAGCCTCGAGGCTGAGTTACGGTCAGCGATAACAATGTGGCTGCTGCCTACGGTAGGTGTATACAGTAAATGTCAGTATAGCCTATATAGATTCGCCCGATAACCTTGATGGTAAGTTTGGCCTTCCGTCGCAAAGGATGTGGTTCGGTGTCAAGGTTTGTGTCCAAGCGAGTGGACGCTTGAAATATCGGACTTCTAAATTTGTGACCGCCTATTACTTCTTCTTGGCGTGTATGTAGACCCCTCAGCATAATAATTGGAGGCAAACTATCCCAATCGATTCAGAGTAAAGTGCGAGGGTCAAGGTATGAGCCACAAAATGAGATCTATTGTGAAAAGGGTGTTACTGTTACTGGTGTAGCTAGCGCTGCCGGCATATCTCAGAACGTCCTCTTATAGTAACCCCTCCATACTTGCCACGGTAATTTCCAGTCCCGGACTTGCAGCGATGGGTCAAACGCATTGAAGTTCGCCTTTTCTAGTCGCCGTAGAAAGGACGCGACAGGAATCTGGATATTCGTGTGAGACTAGGTTTGCAAACAGCTAAGGAGTTAGACATACAGCGGCAGAAAAGACGGGGATGGCTTCCTGTGGGACTTTGCCTCCAGTCTCTTTAAACATGTCCCTTGCAGTGATCAAATGATCATTCGCGACCGTGGCAAAGTCGAAAGTGGCATCTTCGAGGCCCTTCGATGGACGTTGCTCGGTAAAAATATGCTGCTGGTTGACTCCATGTCTCGCTGTGATCTCGGCAGGGATGACCATGCGACCTTTTGAAGTGTGAAAAGGCAAAGCGCGAATGAGTGTCGAGAGTGACTGAGCAATTCCCAGATGCGATGCGGCATGTGTCAAGGTCGATGAAGAAAGCGATAAGAGTGCGAGTGAGAGATAGAAAAACGTAGAGGCTGTAGACTCTGCATGCGAGGTAAGCGAGTCAACCGTTAGGTGAGCAGGAGCGCTTAGTTCGCTCTCCTGAATTGCATGTGAGCCAAAATTGATGGACTAATATACAGCAAGCACACACGCGAGCGTCTATGATGCGCTTAAAATGATAGGGCTGCAATTGTGCGCTTTGAGACGTTTCATACAAAGCCAAGGCGATTGGATGCCTTGGAGGTCTATTCTGCGATATCAATCAGTATAAGACCAAATAATGCAATTGTATGCGCACATTAGAAATATCCTTGATGGCGTCTCTCCAAAATTGCATTCGCATTTGCCCAAGGGTGACGTTAGACACAGACTCCTGAATCATGGCAAGTTCAATCTTGGATGGAAGTGTTAATTATATGGGTGTCCAATGAACGTATATATATACGCACGTAAAATGCTTTGATAGCAAAGTACCCACCTTGTTTGTGTTTTGGGTAGACCTGCGAGGTCAGAAAGCCTTCATAGTCATGTTTACGAACATAGTCTCTGCAGTATTCAATAGGGCTTGCATTCCCTGCAGAAGCTGATGTCGAGCTATAGCATACCCTCTGCAGTCGGTTTCCAAATAATATTGGTGCTATCGCCTTTTGTTGCGATAGATGTCGCCGACATACAGCAAGCATTTTTGTGAGCTACAAGCTTGAGTAAGGAGTATCGGGGGCCTAACGATGGTTTATTGGACCGTGGTTTCTGTGACCCCGGAAACCACTGTATTGCCATTCCTGCCATGTCTTTGCGGAGGTCCGGACTTCAAAAAGATGTCCTTTCGTTATATAGACGGTAAGTTATCAATCGCCAGATAATGTCAAATCTGATATTGGGTCTTCAAGAGCTCTGCGTATGGTGCGGACGAAACCAACCATAACACAGCCAAAATTTCTACTATTTGTACGATATAGCTTTCGGACACAAGCCTCCTCTGTGGCTCCGCGCGACGTCGCGGCAATAGAACATCTCTTACGACGGGGACAGAGACAACTAGAGATGTACGAAGACAAAGCTGTGAAAGATTGTCAAGTTTCGCAAGCAATGAGAGTCTGGGAGGAGGAACAGCAAGCGGCACGGACAACACCATAGATTTAGAGCATCACTCGGATTCATCACAATGCCCATTCAACTGTCTATCACTCATAAACTTCCAGGACTCCGAATAAAGGTTATGAGCATTAGCAAATCCCAACTAAGTGGTGTAGATACGATAGGAATAGAACTATGACCACCTGTTCCCCAATCATTCAGCCTGTCGCCTAGCTTTATGTCTAGAGGTACGCGTCTGGGCAACTACCTCGTCCTAAATGTTCGGGGTGTTGGCTGGAGCATCATTTGTTGGCGGGAGTGGTCGAAGGATTACTGGATTCTTTCGCTTCTGGTGGTGTTGCTCTCAGGTGCTTCTCATAGAGTAGTCTCCGTTCATTTATCACACATTTTATGCGTGCCATTGATTTGCGACACTGATTAAATACGTCAGTCCAATAATTACAAAATCGCATGGAAACTCACTTGATGAGCCTTGGTGGTTGCTGCAAGAGCTTCAGGATTACGAACACCTATCCTTCTCGCTTCTTCTCTTTGGGTGGCCAGTAAATTCCGCTCGCGCACTAGCACATACCACAGGGTATGCAAGTCCTTGAAGCTTTTGCGCCTGAGTTCAATCGCCTTCCATGATCTACCTATGATTCCAACCGGTAAGAACACTGAACACCATAAGTTCAAGAAGCCGGGGTGACATACCTGAATCTTCTGCAATGGAGTCCCTCGATTCAACCGTCTCATATCCCACTTTTTCGCCTTTTTTTTGTGTCTTCCGGAAAAATGCCCAAAGCCCGTGATTTGGGTCGACCTCTATGTTTAGTCGAGCCCTCGATCCTTTTGGGTGCTGAATCTGTGCTCCTGGGGCAGCAATCAACAGTGAAGGATCCAACTGTGGAGCATCGTTCGAGTTCCACCGTGCACGCGGAACATAACGAAGGGCGCGCAAAGGGCGTATAGTTTGCAAGATGGTTGACATGGTCGACTTGCACTCTTCAGCTTGTTTTAGTTTGTGACCAGAAACGTCCAATTTGTCAGCTTTCCTTTTTTTGACATGTACAAAGCTTGTCCAGCCCTAGGCACACCATAGGAGAAAGATTGTCCAAACCAACTTGGATGTCATTCAGTTAAAACATTGCGAATTGGAGTATCGTATTTATCCGATAATATTCAAATACCAATTCTTCTGCTGCGACTGCACTCGGATAACAACGCGGATGTAAACCCAATTGCATCAATACATCCCCAGCCTCAAAAATGGATACTAGCCGATCCCCGCTTCCTCTCAACCCCAAGTATGTTCGCCCACCTCACAAGTACTGCCATCGCATTATGCATCCCATCGCTGGTTGCAAGCCTTGCATCGGCAGCAAGACCTCCGATGATACGCGACAATATGCTCCCGTCGGTCACTACCGGTACATCTCCAGAGCCAGTCGATTCACCCAGCACCTCTTTATATTCACAAGCCAGCGTCCAGTCCAGTGCTGATGAGTTTACCGGAGATTTTACTCCGCAAACGACAGACGTACCGGATGATTCTGCGCCATCTGCCTCGAATGCTCTGGTGACAGACAACGGAGATAAAGACGCTACTAGCGGGTACAATCACAATGATATATGGGCCAGGCAGGCAACCGCTCCAAACAGCATCCCAGGTAGCGCGAGCTCGCAGGCCATCGGACAAACGAGTGCAGCTCCTGCTGCGCCAACGAGTCAGCCTGTAGTAGCACAGACCTCTTCAATTGTACCGAGTGGTACGTCTTCTGTTTGAAAAATCGGAGGACAAGTTAATGAAACATTTTCTTTCAGCATCCACTACTGCACCTGCCACCACAGCAGCCGCCGCGCCCTCATCCACTACCATTATAAATACCAGCACATACTTTTGGACCAGCCTTTATATCGAACCTGGTGTGAGCACTATTCATATGTGAGGCGCAGAGCACGAAGATCTTGTCGATGGCAATTTAGGCCTACTTCAGAAATAAGCAGAAAGAATGAACATTATCATATCATTTGTGAAAATTTAGCCATACATAGAGGACATACGGGCATGCCCAATTAGATTAACGGACCAGCAGAACTTCATTCACAATGATTCACTCACCTTGAGTATATACCAATCGAAGGTCAGAGGGAGTGAATGCGTTCAGCAACGGTTTGGAACAAGAAATATACTGAGATGTTGAACACTCTGAGTGTTCCAGAAAATGGTATTCCCAGTTGTGAATGGAGTCCCGTGCGATTTATTCAGTCCATGCAGTCCAGCCATCAATTGACAGTACGTCTCCGAGTGATTCCACGGATAGACTAAATAAACGCTACCAGGCCAACAGATCTATAATGTAAGGTGGTCCGGGTATAATGAGTTTATTTCTTCGGTTTCTTTGCTGTTGAATGTTCTCAGTGAAGCCTGGTTGCATGATGGAAAATGGAAACGTACCGCCATATTTACTTCGGGCTGTCATTCTATTCACAACTCCACCAAAGTCTAAGGCACCACGAACCACTTTATAGCTGCGTCGGTTCAGTTTAGCGTTACACAACCAATACTGAGATGAAGGGCGCACCGAACACCGGGCAAGTCCTGAGCTCGACCACCTCTGACAGTCACGACACTGTGTTCTTGCAAATTATGGCCTTCTCCTTGAATGTATGCCATTATAGTCTTGCCGGTGGTAAGCTTGATGCGAGCTACTTTCCGCTTGGCAGAGTTGGGCTTCTTGGGTGTTGCTATGAATATTTGGGAACAAACGCCCTTTCTCTGGGGACAATTCTCAAGCAATGGCGATTTGGATGCTTTTATCTTTTGTGGACGTTTTCTACGCATTGTCTGGTTCAGAGTCATGGAGAGAAACGGAGAAGTGTGGAATAAGCGGGAAACGAGCGAAGAGGCGGCAAGAGGAGAACGCATAAGAATTTGAGAAGGTCGCCATGCCTGTGGTATTCGCGCTGACGTTCGCAAGGCCGACAACATTTGTGCTTGGGTGAGTTAGTAGAGAGAGCGGAAAAAGCCGAGACATAACATACTAAAGACCGCGTAGACGCCTGCCCTAAAGTAGATTTAGTGACGCGACGCGCCTTTCTTCTTCTCCATTCCTATTATTGAATTTCACCAATACTCTGATATGCCTGCTGCAAGTTCATCACGTCGTAAATCTGCAAGGTCTCGCAGAGAGCCATCGTCGGATGGCATTGAAGAAGATCATGCAACACAACAAGACGCAGGTGATGATGTCGAAGGAGAGGGGTCTGACGAAGAACAGCCGTCGCGAAAACGCACCCTGAAAAAAGAGAAGAAATCCGCACGGAAAGTAAAGGAAGATTCAGAGCAAGAAGATGAACCTCCGCTGCCAGATGACGACGACGACGACGACCGCATCGATATCCAAAACTTCAAAGATCAACCCCTTGGTCGTGAAGAAGGCGCAAAGCTCCGTGGAATCGCTCAAGACTGGGAGCTGATACGAAAACAAATCCATCAAGGATCTTTTGGACTTGTCAAGGATGTAGCTGTCTCCCTCGCAGATGTTATGGAAGGAGAACATGCTGAAGAAGTGTGTTGTTCACCGTGAATCGTATGCATGCTGCACGGAACTCAAATATAAATTCAGGCTCTAAAAGAAGTCGACATCATCATGAAAGAGCTCTTGGATGTTGACCAGGAGATGCGAATAAACGAACAAAGTTTGGATGCTCTACATCAAAAACTCATGCAGGGAGAAGCGATCGTGAGTGCTTTATCCACATCCCCGAAATTGGTGCATGTTGCTTACCGACATGCCAGGAGGGTGTGATGGAGGTGTATGAACAGGACGTCAAACGTAATCTCAACAATTTCCGAAACAAAACAAACAGGCAGAAATATGCGTCGAGCGAGAACTATACCAAATTCAAACACTCCATCTTTGTACATTCATATATCTTACCTACCTTGCATTTGTTTGACTTGTGCACTATCATTCTTAGGAAGTTCAAAATCCAGGCATTGCTATCCCACCAATCAACGATTTTATCCCGAGAGGTATTGTCGGCATTCTTCCCACTAATTGATACTCACCGTCAACTCATAGAGGATGGTGATGTCAGTGATGATGACGACGAGATGGAAATGGGTGGAGTAACCCAGGACTTCAAATGTCCTATCACCCTCACCGCCCTTGTTAATCCCCTCACATCGTATGTTATGTGAGATTGCCAGTTTTATCTCAATCGCTGACTTGTGGGTTAGATCCGTGTGTGGCCATTCTTTCTCGGGAGAAGCCATTCGGGATTATCTGAAAGACGCGAGGGGCAAGAAGGCTTGTCCGGCTGCAGGGTGTCATCAGAAAATTGGCATGAGCGATTTAAAACCTGACAAAGACCTCGAAAAGCGGGCCAAGATGGCCGCCAGGAGGGCGCAGAGGGTCGACGATGATAGCGATGCTGATGAAGTCATCTAGCATCTATCTATACTTGTACATTAGTTAGCATAGTGAGCTTTTGTTCATTATAATGTTCTTTATCAGACATATTCTTCCCATAAACCCAAAAGTAACGAGTCTACAAGATTGGATTACTTTAGGACTGAACATTATTTACCCATCCCCCCGTTCCCCTGAGTTTCTCTTCTCGGTCTCTGTTGCTCCGAACTAGCTTTTCAATCTCGCAGCTCAAAGCCCAACACCATACATCTCGCTCTATCTTGCTCCTTGCCCTGAAAACAACAATTTTGTGTTTCGATGATAAAGGCGGAATTGATCCAACGCCGTTGGTGTTCACGTTCGTCATTGAGGATGATGCTGCGGGATGCTTGTTTTTACGATACCGGATGATAAAGAGCATGTCCTCTTCAGGATCATCTGCCTCCAAACCATCTTCATAGCGGCGAGGCGCGTTTGCAGAATCAGCGATATACTCCCCGCCCCGCAAACTAAGAGCAGCGAGATATCCTGAGCATATGTATGCGTCCACAAGACTGATTTCTTTTGATCGGCGATGGTGTAGAGTGGACTTCGGCGAAATATGATATTGCACTAGATGCCCAGAGACAAGGTGTAGCTGAACCAGCCTTATTTACAGTGTCAATTTCGTTCATGGATATGCAACATGATGAATAGGTGCACATACTTATATCTGCCACGAAGACCTTTCTTCACAAAAACTCGACCACTACGGATAATTGATCTGCACCCAGCCAGGATACACCAATGGTATAACGAACCCAATGCGGGAAGAGAAGATTCAGAATCGACAGATGGTTCAGGAGGTATTTCGTGACCTCCAGCATGTCCATATTTGTTGATGTGAGGTGTAGGTCGCGATCGGTGGCTTGTTGAATACGCGAGCTCCATTTCGTCTTGTGTGTCTATGCGGTGCCTATATTTCCAGTAGATAACGAGTGCACGGAGTTTATTGATCCATTCGATTGATGTTTGGCACGAGTAGGCCTGCGTATGTGTTAAGGTAAGCACTTGATAAAGAAACCGAGTGGGTTAGCAGACCTCATATCGAAGAACGAGTCCCGAGTTCAATATAATCTCAAAAGAGCGCTGTATCCGTAAAGTTACCTTGTTTTTGGCCTTCATCATACCGTCTAGACCTCCTTCATCCCCCTCATCATCGACATCCACTATGGCATCTTGGTCAGCATCACCTCCATCCTCTTTTGCGACGTTGATTTGATACTGTGGAACTAGGTCTGATGCTCGTCTGACAAAAGCGATGTTTCGGACATCCAGAACACCTTGTGCTGTGGTGATTTGCGTTGCCCCTCGCCGAATCTCGTTGTTATGTAACGTAGTAGTATCCGTTCTATCCGTTTGATTTTCTGGAATACCATGAGATAAGTGAACGTTGGGAGGTGTTGGAGGATGTGCATCGGAAGGGGAGATCGAGAACAGATTTCCGTCGTGTGTTGATAAATATACTGGCTGTTTACTTTGGGTATTGGGTTTGATGCGATCGAGATAGCCTTCAATAGCTGGAGGTTCGTACAATTTAGTGCCGCCCGGAACGTGTATCGTGGAGGGAAGGTGTTCAGCCAGCCGGAGTTCAAGGTGAGAGGACTTTCGTGCCTACAGCGGTTGCTCAGGATCAACTACAAGATGCGCGTCGTAAATAAAAGATATACCTGTTTCAATACCAGGCCGTATAGGATAGCCCAAGGTCTTCTATTTCCCTCGATGTCCTCTTCCTGCCAAATCCAATCAAGCTTCGTATCCATACGCCAAGCAAGTTTCAAAGCTTTCCCCCTCGCTATCTCAGGTTCCATGACGTGTTTCCAATCGCGTGATGCAGCATTTCCAGAATGGTGTGCGGAATCAAGCGATTTATGGATGAGGTTGATGATATTACTTCGACTAAACATGGTGTATGCCTTTTCGACATTGACGACGTCTATGATAGGAATGTCGATTTTAAATCGAGCTTCGATATTGGGGCACCTGATTTCGATTGTGGAAGGGATCTGATTTCCGAGACGACGCCTGGCAATGCCTTGAGAAAAATAATATCCAGAAGATGTCCCTCACCATAGTTGCCAAACCCAGTCCATCGCTCGTGTACGACTCTTGTGCTTGAATATAAAAACATTGGTGCCTTCTTTGGCTCGATGGAGTATCGCGCGGGCTTTGGATTCACTGCTTCGGACAGGAGTAGGAGGGCACGTTATACAAAATGTGAGGTCCACAAACGAATACAGAGACAACCGGGTATTAGGCGATTCAAGGGGTATGAGAAATGCAAGATGTTTGTGTCCAGTGAGAAACTCTTTTCCAGGAAAAATCTACGATAGTTGAGTAATGGCAACCAAAAGGATAAACATGAAATGATGATCACATAGTCCTCGTACATCTCAACCTTGTCCTTTTTCCATACAACTAAGAATTCTGCCCAGTCTTCATATTGCAAATCAGGTGTGGTTCGGTTCTGTGTTTCGTCAAAGCCGGTGGATAATGATTCGGATTTCGTATAGCTGACTCGGACAAGCATTCGATCTTGTCATAGATAAGGAAATGACATTCTTTGACTCTTTGGAGAAACACACCTCGTAGGACAATATCCCCCGTGGAGGGACCGCGTCGGACAGGGTCAATGGTGGCACCTGCACTCGTTTCGTCCACAATGCTGCCACTGCGCGTAAGCACTTCAAAGGGGGGAACAGGACTTTCCCCTTCCAGTTCCCTTGGTGGCTGCACTACAGGGTTTGAGTCAGGATAGTGCACGTTCTTCCCTTTCCTTTTGCTTTGAGCTAAAAGGTTAGAAGGTTTTGACTTGAGCGTCATCTGAGCAACTGATTGACTGTTCCGCGTAGGATTGTTGTCTACATGAGACGTATCTGGCAAAGGGTCGGATCCACTGGGGGTAGAATTCAGTAAATCTTTGCCAGTATTGCCTTCATTTGTATCGAATAATGCAGGTGAACCACCTGATGTAAGTAGCGCTGAACTTGACGAATGGACACCTCCAAAAGAGCCATGGTTCGTATCACTGGCTGAAGCTGCACCTGGATAAGCTTCGAAGGAATTTCGCGATCTACTGCCCTGAGATGAACGGTCCGAGGGCGTAACAGAAGGCGGGCGGACATCGGGAGAAGCAGCGTTATCGGTCTTTGTTTGTAAGGCCCGGTTGGTGGTATTTGAGGTGATTGCGTTTTGGTCTCTTTGACTTCCTCCTGATACATGGTTGATGATATTTACGCCGAGAACAGTTCCCACTTCGAAGCTACCTCCAACCCAGTGCCGAGACACGCTGCTTCCTTCGTTCCTTCGTCGCTTGAGTAGTCCGCCCCATTCGCTATTTCTCCAGATTTGTAGCATTTCTTCGCGGGTATTTTCTTTCGCGTTATCATCCCAGTCCCTTGCATGGCCTCCTCGGCGAAGAAAGAAATGATATGCATGACCATCTATTGCTCTGGATAGCATTGAATTGTTAGACTCAGAGTGTTCTCTTGCGCCGCTATCCATTAAATGCATCCATCCTGTTGTTTTAGTATTGCGTTTCTTGTTTCCCGTCTGTGAGTCGGTCTGGGACAGAACTTTTTCGGGCATGGGGCCAATGAAGAACCGCTGGTGTGAATGATGGTCATAGGTGATAATAGGCTCGTTTAGCGCTGACAGAGTGATTGGAGGCGGGTCTGTTTCAGACAGGGCGCCTTGGTCCATTTGTGCTGATTATTCTCCTGTCAGTGGACACAACCTGGTCAGAAGCGAACTGCGAACATTCATGGTGTGGGGAACTTAGCCTAGACTTAGGCGCGCCCAGTAACTCTCACGTGCACTGATATCAGAGAACCCTAACCCCGTCCTGGGGTTCGCTAATGACATCACCTCATGGGTTGTCATGCATGTTACCGGGCTTACGCGCTTACGATGGAGGGGAGATGGATGTGAAGATACCAGCAATGTAAAGTACTAAGAATATTAAGTTTATAATACCCTTGACAAAAGAAAGAAAAATAGGTGATAATCTATTTAGACTCGGGGTCAACCCTTCCTTGCTGCAAAAGTTTATGAGATTCCTGAACATACTTCTCCGCCTCATTTCTTTCGAAACTAGATGGCACCGTCAGTAACAATGGATTTCATACGACTAAACAAAGTGCTCACCCCAATTTCTTTCCTTTTACGTGCATATCAGGCTCACGGAAAGCAAAAGGATTAACATCGGTTTTCGGGTTCAAATTAGCAAGGCTGTGGTTCACGAAGCGATGTGTCGACTCGTCGGATCGCACTGCGTACATCACGTCCAGGAGTTTGGCATTTGACTCAAGCCGCCAGTAGTCTTTAGCAATTTCCGGTGCAGGCATGTCCGTCCATTCAGGGAGTCGTCCTGATTCGATTTCTTGAATGCATCGAGTACTAGATGGGTGTGAGTCCAGCCTAAATTATGGAAGTAAAGAAAATTCACTATGTCAAAACAGCCTCTTCTTCCAGGTGTCCCACAAACCGATGGCAAGTGCGAGGCGAGATTAAATAAGATAAGACTATTGGCAACGCCTTTAGGGTACGTGTGTATTAAAACAATCCCTATGACTTACAGAATAGATTATAGAAAACTCCTTGAGCTCCGAGCACAAGGCCTCGGAATAGCCACGTTGGTTGGCGCAGAGTCATGAAAGTCCTGCAAATTGTGAAAATTCGAACTGCAAGAATAATTGATCTTTCTCACATGAGGTGCATGCGCTCATTTTCGGCTTCCTGCAGTAATGTATGTATCCAACCAGAATCGCGTCTCTGAGAGAAATCCCTATAAGTGTGAGATCAAAAGTACGTATGACAGCAAAGTCACCATGAGCCGCAAACTGCCAAGATGGCGGAGTACAGCTGCTACCATCCCTGGCACACCGGCCACGGTTTCCAGGAAGAGTATTCGCTGTGTATACTATAGGTTAAGGGAGTGCGAAGGCGAGCTAGAGGGATTCACTTACACTGAGCCATGCCTTCTCAGTGAGAACATAACCGCCTTGTTTGAGTTCCTCCAGAGTCATACTGCTGTTAGGAGGTATTGACTTGTGCTTGTAACCGGACACGAAATCAAATCCCCATCTACACAAGGATGAGCATGAAGCTGGCCATTGATCGATTTACACACCGCATTAGCTTTACTAGATTACAGGCAATTTTATCAGATATTGTCTTTGCATCTCTATGAAGGACCTGGAGAATGTTTGGTGAATATTGAACAAAGATAGTGTAGATAAGAGTTGACCTCGACCGCCTTGAGTTCATCCGAAGAGTATACAGGGTGAAAGAGCACCCAATCACCGTGTACATCTGCAGGGACTGTACTAACGCCATCACTAGAAGTAAGGCCCTGTTTGGTGGAAGATGAGTCCTCTGTTGAATGATTCAATGAATACTTGTAGGCTCGTTGATTGAGTTATTATGTACTTACCTCTATGTCGACCTTCAGTCCCGCTTGCTGATTCCTCGTGAACATGTTTTCTTGTAAGGGAATTGCTTTGCGATCCGTTGGTATGTATCAAAGACGCATGTGGCCGAAGTAGGGTGTTTTCGGTAATGAAGACAGACGAAACTCTGTGCAGAGCAGCAAGACGAGACGAGGGCGTAGCACGAATGAGGGTGGCCTTCACCAATAAAGACATCGAAGTAGGACGTGAATGCTATTGAATACAAAGTATTCCTGATGCGTGATAATGATTTTGTCTCCAATGTTGTCAGCGTTTTTATGCAACCCGATTTCCGTCCACCTCCGATGAGCTTCCGATATGGGCCGTCTCCACGAGAGCAGTGCATAGTTGCTTAGAAAAGGATCTCAGAGTCGTAAGCACAGGATCAACAGTCTAACACTATTCTTCACGACCAAAAATCCAGCAGCATAATCTTGATATACATGCCACGACCTCGGTAAACGATGTTCGTCCTTCCTAAACGAGATTACATATTTTGTTTAAGGTATTTATAAACTTATGGCGTCGATGACAAAGCTTTTCCTCTTTTGGCAGGCATTCAAGATCGCACAACATTGACGATCAAGATAATACATCCTTCGACGATAAGTAGCAGCGAACAATATGTGGGGTTGAAGTGTGGCAAATGATGTCGATAATGAGTACCAAGCGTGAAATTCTCACATTTGAACGGTGTGGTTCCATGCGGGAATCTGCTTATTTACTCGTGCTGGGTAGTTGCCCATTTTTCGGTCCATTGGACTTACATGACCTCTGGGGAAGCGTACGTACGGTTGAGATGCTATATTGCGAAAAAAAACCGATACTCTTCGATAACCGTTTGTGGCAAAGTCATCTTGTTTCTCTTATCCATGAGAATGGGATTTTTCTACCCACATACAACCTAACTGTTTGTTCAGCGAGCATTCTTGACTTTTCATATAGTAGTGATCATAGGCTATTGGGGTGAAGATCAATGCATAAATTTCGATATTTTACAATCGTTTCCAGCGGTATGGGTCTCATTCTTTTTGTTGGATTGAGTGCTGACAAAAATTCAACACGTTTAGAGCGTGCTGGAGCATTCTCGACTTGCACAGCAAGATAGGCAAGCGCTAGGCCGTGCGTAAAACGTCAAAAGGTGGCATTTGGGAACATCGTGCAAGCATGTAGTGCTCAAAGTTTCAAGGTCAGTAGTACCCGCGTAAAACGGCGGAGGAATGGAAGACTGCGGATGGAATAAATGAGTGAACTTCCTGAACGTGGTTACAACAAATGATTTCATGCTAACCTATCCCCCTTGAATGTTTTGGCGTCAACCAGATTTCATTCCAGCATCGCCCGGATCTTGACAAACCGTCATTGCCTATAGATACCAAAGGGTCTGAAATAGAAACCGCCGAAACAGCCTACAAGACGCCAACAAGGTCGAAAAGCAGGTCAATCGTTGGTACAAAGGAGTGCTACTGAAACCAAGTCAATCCGATTGACAGTGAAAGGACTGAATGATGATCGTATTGAGGGCATTGACGAGTGGAAAAATCTACGGTGATAGAATAAATGAAATGGAGAACCCACGAATCAAGCGAAAATCAGTGGCAGATTGTTCATCACCGCATTTGCAGACACAGGGGCATGCAAAGGAAAACAAATAGAAGCTACCCCTGCCAAAAGAGTTTCTCCGTGCATATGCTCCATCAGAACATGCTGATGGTGGCTCCATCGATAGATGTCAGATACTTCCTCCGGAGCGATCAGGCGAGGATAACAGGCATGAGATTTTCATTTCCGAGGCCATATAAGTGGCATTCAGAAATTTGCATCGCCAGTTGGTAAAGCTTTATAGCGATGATAATGCTAGAAATTGGATGGAACAATGTCAGTCTCCATGACAGGTTTTGGAACATATCATAGCAATGGATAACAAGGATGTTGTAGATGGTCGTGAATAGTCGTGAGAATGGTAAATTTATCTCGCTCCAGAAACGAATTACGACCAAACATGGTCTGAAAGCACAACGAGGCCTCTGCGTGAACACAAGGCCACATACCTTCATACGCCGGGCCATAGCCGTGTGCTTCCATTGGTAACTCGGCATCATGGAAAATTTGGTGGATAACTGTAGAATATTACTTCAGGTCGGTGGTGCAGGTTGATCGAGGAGGTCCTCCACCCACCTCATGGTCTGAGGATATATATTGGTTACTATCCAAAGGTAGGAATATAGTGGCACTCTTTAGATCGCCGAACTGGTCATAAATTCGCGATGCCATAGCTGTACAGGGAAGAACCAGCGTGGAGGAAGCGCTCAGTTGCCTATCTGCGCACAGGATAGATGAGGCAGGTGTGGTAGCCTTATGTCGGCTCCGCTGCGTGGCAATCAAACAACAAGTCTATGAACCCTGGAACAATTCTGCTGACGATTTCAACGTGTTTCTAGAGCCCGTGAACTGAAATGACATAGATTGTTGACAAAAACACAAGGCTACCAAGGATTCAAGAATGCATAAGGACTGGCGCCCAATGTGGCTGAAGTTAACCCGCTTCTGAACAAGCGGATTCGGAAAGGGTGATCCAAATCTCAATTTACGCGGTCAAAAATCTGTGTTGCTACCTGTCATATAAAAAGGTAAACTCTTCTCCTCTTCACCTTGTACTTTTCACATATAGCACCGTGGAACATCAGCAAATGAGTTATATCGATGGAAGTCGTTGAGCAGTATAATACTCTGGTATACCCTCATTCCACGGCTGTCTCCCGTGAGGGTGAAGCCCATGCTGCAACCGCGTCCACATCTTGGAATCAGTCGACACCAAATAGCTCTTCCAGTTCTCTGCAGCTGTCGCCAATTTATTCGGCCGTAAGTCGGTCGGGAGATCATAGCGACTTTCCATCACCTGCGTCTTCAACTTCGTATCCCTCGCTTCGACACAACCAATATCTCGGCTATCCACAATCCCCAACAGTTCGACCGGATGACAGTGATCGCCCAATGCCCATGGGCTTAGGCCCTCAGATACCAGGAAGCATTGGCCCTAACAGGAACACGCGCAGACAGACGCGTGCGCAGTCAGCACTCTATCACGAACTGAGAAGGGATCGCCCAACTGTTCATCCTACCGCACAGCGGACGAGTATTGGCGAGGATGACGTATGTCTATTCAGACTTCTTGGGTACACATTTTTCTGATCTAGTTGTGGCATAGCAGTCAATTTACTACATGTCTCCCGCGAGCGCCGTGTCACGTCCTCAGACGCCAATCAACTCCAACGAATCCCCTCGCTACCAGAGTCAGTCAGATCGAGGGATGCATTACACGATGACATCAAGTGCAATGTCATTACCCTCCCCGCGATATCCTCCGACACCTGTATCTGCGTCACCTTACTCCACGTTTGGTTTACATCACACTCATTCTCGTTCTAATTCTACCTGCAATTCTGTTTCAAATCCTCGCTCAACTTCTCCGACTTTAAGCATTGCCTCTGCACTCACTTCCATCTCATCGTCGGCTTCCATCCCAAATTCTCAGACATTCGCCGCATATCCACTGCCTTCTCCACCAGGCCTTCCAATCGGGCAACGGGCAAAGCAGCGTAAACAACGATTATTCAATGTTGACCGTAAAGCAATCTGCATCTACCATCAGCAAAATCCAAATGCGCGACAAGAAGATATCGCCGCGCGCTATGGCGTGGAACGCAGCACTATCAGCAAGATCCTCAAAAATAAGACAAAATGGCTCAACGTTCCAGAAGACGATGAGATGCGTGTGGCTAAGCATAGGTTCGTGTGACGACCAGAGTTCCAATGTAGTCTGACAGTGTATAAAGGCCTTCAAAATTCCCCGAAGTGGAGGAAGCCATGGGCTCCTGGCTGGAGGAGATAAAGGAGCAGAATGTCTCGCTTTCCGATAACATGATTCGAACGAAGGCAAAAGAGACTGCTCGTAGGTTACAAATACCTGACGATAGATTCAAGGCAAGTTCTGGATGGGTGGAAAATTTCAAGCATCGGAATAATATCCGCAAAGGCGTATGGCTTGGAGCTTCCAAAATTGGCCGTATCGGACGAGGCGCTGTCCATGACCTTCGAAACAGCAACGAAAGCGCCCTTTCCCCATTGAATCCTGCCTTCGAACCCCGTACAGAGTTTTTGGATGACCGAGAATCTGTTGCCCTGTCCAATACCGCCGATGACATGGAAGATGATATGGAATCAGAAGATTCTCCGGATCCCGAAATTAACGAACGGGAGGAACCTCAAAACCGTCCTTCCTTATCTCTACAGCCCGCTTGGCCAGTCGAGGTCGATACCGCTGGTTCTGCCGATACCTCGCTTTCGCCTGATCACTCGTCGACACAGCACTCGTCTGCATCCCAACAGCATCTATCTGTGTCTCAGCAGCACCACTCCGTGGTTCAGCAACACCAATCAGTGCCACCACACCACCATCAGTCTACGTCTCAGCAATCCTATGTACCACTAGCCAGTCATCATAATCATCACCACCACCATAATCACCTTAATTCAACAGAGTCGGAGATGCCTAGGGATCTCCAAGCCCCGCCGATCTCACAACAACTTACAGCCACTGTCCAACCGCAACATGATGCACATTCCCAAACACACGAAGCGTCGCCTATTCAATATCCCGAAACTGTCATTGTCTACCAGACCGCGCCTCCAATAACGGCGGGCAGTACCATTCCAGACATCGCTGAGGCCGAGGATGCTATCAACAAGGTTATCCTGTTCGTCGATTCCCAGTCAACTTCTCTGCTCACCCATAGCGAGAGGGAAGCACTGACCTCAATCAAATATGCGCTTTTCCAGGCTGGAAGCGGAGTGCCATACAATCGGGACGGAAGATGACTAGCTTTCCACAACCTCCACAAAACCGTTGATCTTCCCTTGATCTATCACTTTTTTTTTCATGCATACTTCACCGCTATGCTTTGCATTAGTTCTCCTCACGAACCATCTCAATCGCATTTTTCATCATGTTTCCTGTAGGGTTTTTGTGTTTGCATTCCCAATTTTTAGCACTCTTCCACTGCACTCGCTGCCGCATGCCACATCTAATATCTGAAATTTCTTTTAGTTGCATCTCTCACATGTTTTTTTTGGACACTGTTTCTTTAGCTTTCATTTGTGACGATCCTCAGGCTGTGGCTTATTCCTGTCAGGCCTCGCCTAAATACATCGTTGTCTGTTGCTGACGTTCACCAATAAGTATCCTTCCAACCCCCACTGCAGAATTTAACCGTGCAATGATTCTGAGAGGAATCTTCTCGAGGATATTTATCCAATATCCAATATCCTCGGCGCCCCAACATTGGATGTTCAGGCCAGCCAACAAGGTACTGTGGCCAAATACCAACCGTTCTGTGCTTCGTCAAACCACTGTCAGGGACGTACTGGCAAGGAGTGTATGTATACGCTCACGTCTTTGAAATCGATAGAATAGCAATTGTTGCCTAACTTTATTTTCCTCCTTTGTTAGATGTATTAGATCTGTGTTCCTTGACGGGTACTCTGAAAAAAACAATTGAATAAGATATTTGACGACAAAATTAGTCAAAATGTACGCACGTATCACTGGCATTTTTCATGATCGTTAACTTTCCAGAGGATGCTGCAGTGACCATCTGTGTTTCAATAGATTTATTGATTTTTGCAGTCAAAGACTTGGGTAAACAATCCTCAGCAACAATATATGGCTGTGGGCCTCTGATCTGCTACTTACCTGCCTCATCGATGCCTGTTGTACAAGTGAAGCTTTTTTGGGCGGAATATACCGTTTCCCTTTCTTTGGGGCAGCTGCAGCTTTGGCGGCATGTCTGGAGGATGACGCTTTGCTCTGTAAACCTTTGGTCTTTCCTTGAACCATTGTATGAGTTAGACGGACTGGTTAATATGGATTTGTAGATCTCAGGACTTGTCGATAATCTTGAACTTATATAGTTCAGCCAGTTACAGTAAATTATTGCCTGTTTAGTTTACTGATCGGAAACTTCCGGCTTCAAACTTGCTGCTGTTCCTTGGCTGTTCCATCACAATATTTCCATCGTTTGGGTGATGCTCTCTACATCTCATCTTGTGCGCGCACAGCGTGCGGTAGCATCCCAAAAAAAAGTCGGTTTGTGTGCTAGAAAACTGCAACATTTTCTTACTGAATTGCTGGCGAACTGCAGCGTGCTCTACATGACCTGGTAACTTTGCCAGGTCGGAAACCCATAGTATCGTCCGGTCCACCAGGATATAGTGCTGTTTCTGGCCATGTTGTCACAGTTTTTGGGTGCACTGGTTTTCTTGGAAGATACCTGGTATCGAAGCTAGGTGCGTTTATCTCTGCGCCTCGATTACATGGCTAGCTGAGTACATCACTTCCAGCGCGTATGGGAACACAAGTCATCGTGCCTTACCGTGAGGAGGATGAGAAAAGACATCTGAAACCCATGGGCGACCTCGGTCAGATAGTTCCCATGGTACAGTACCATCGTCCTCAAATTTAGGAGATTTCTCTCATTTAATGTTCCAGGAATGGGACATTCGAAACGAGGAACAGATAGCCGAATGTTTGAGACATTCGGATATTGTGTACAATCTTGTCGGTCGCGACTATCAAACAAAGTAATGGTTTTGTAAAGCTTTATATCATCTATAGTCACTAAATCCGAGACTATAGGAACTTTGATTATTCGTCGGTTCATGTCGGCGGGGCAGAGAGGATTGCCAAAGTTGCTGCCGAAAGTGGTGTACAACGTCTCGTCCACGTATCTCACTTGAATGCATCGAGCAGCTCGACATCTCAATTCTACCGAACCAAGGCTGAGGGCGAAGAAAGGGTGAAAGATATGTTTCCAAACGCGACAATCATTCGACCGGGATCCATGTTTGGTTACGAAGACAAGTTTTTGAACAACATGGCGGGTAAGCCATATATAGCTCAAGCATATTGCTTTCTTCATGATTCCTCTGATTAAGTCTGGCCAATTTGGTGGAAGCTAAACTACGGCGAGACCAAAAGACGCCCTGTCCATGTAAGCTTGATGATCATAGGTGATTAATTTGCTCATAGTGGGAGGACAGGTCATGGATGTAGCTCAAGCTTTGGCAAACTTGATGGCCACCCCCCAGCTGCCCGGCACATTTTCTCTCCCTGGACCTAACACTGTTACCTTCGAGTATCTATTAGATCTTGTTTCATCCATCACCTATATGCCGCCATCTCGTGCTCCTGTCATACCCAAGCCTATTGCCTTGGCGATTTCAAGGGCTGCCCAGGCCGCCTGGTGGCCGTTGATAAGCCCTGATGAAGTGGAGAGGCGTTATATGGACGACGTGGATGTTCCCGGCGATTGGGAGACGCTCGGTGTGGTTCCGGACGAAATTGAGAACCACGCCATCACATACCTTAGAAGATATCGGTCTGCGTATGTCCTTCTCCCGATTGTCCTTACATATTGCTTATTCAATTTGCCGAGTAGCGAAAATTTTGTACGGCCGGTAGTTTTCCCTGCGCGGTCGAGCTAAGGAGTCATTTCCGGTGTTCGCGAAATGCTGCATAGTTTAATGATCCACATAGAGCATTGGTGGAGTCATCTATGTCCAAAATACATGGGCGGTCGCGTTAATATATACCGACCTTGTTCCGTACTTGTACATTTTTGACGACTTCGTTGCCAGGCAAGATAGCGAGCAAGTGAATTGAACGTGTTCCTTCTCATGCATTTTTCCAAAAGCATCAGTCTAGAAGTCACTCAAAGGCCGACCAAACTTAAGTAAAATGAAACCACGGGATGCATATAGAGAGAAGTGTTTTATTATAGCATGACCAGATAAGACGTGCCAAATGATTCGTTAACAAAATCCGTATGACCTTGCGCGTCGTCTGTGCCGCCGGGGATGCGGAATACTGCGGAACATGGGAAGACATGTCTAGGGAGTGCGTGTGTAATGTCTGACTATAAAGTGCTGACCGATTGACGGAGAGGCCTGAATAGAACGCTGAATAAAACGCTCAGAACCCAGGTGGTACAAGACCCTTCTGGGGAGCCTGATTTGATCCTGAAGGCGGTGGGTATACTGATCCAGGTGCAAGCATCTGCAACAAAAAAGAAGAGCAGGTCCCATCAGTAAACAAAGCCATAACGGAGTGAAACGCTGCTTCGCCACTAACCTGTTGGGCACCCTGTTGCTGTTCAAGCATTTCTTTCTCTTGCGCCATAATCTTTGCTTCGTCTTCCAGACTCAGTGCTAGGGGAAGCCCCACCAACAAAGCTGAAGTTGTAACTATCCACACAATGTTTCCCACAACTTTCCCGGTTGTCTTAACAAAGGATGCAGCTTTTGAGACTCTTGTAGAGATACGGTGACGCGTGGTTGGCGGTACAATGTCTACGAGAGCAGTGATACGGTCGTAGAAAGTTTCTTCCGCAGATAGCTCTGAGGATACGGATGAAAGGGAGACTGAAGAGGAAGTCCTTGATGAAGAGGAGGATGCATATGGAGAATTGTTAGCATCCTGAGCGTCTTTTTCCTCTACAATTTCTACCTTGACCATTGTGAAATTTCGCTGTGTATGGTTGTGGATGAGTGGATGCGAAAATTTGGCAGGAACCCAGTGATTTTCGGTGCCGACGGACCTGAGTTTAGCTATGATTTGTAACTCCGATCCTTACTGTGGACTGATTATTACTCTTGCAGACCTATTATAAGTAGCCTAGAAATGATCTCAAATACATCTTGTCCCCTCCAAATATTTCCACCTTAATTATATCTTTCTCTTACAAACGTCCATAATATGCAGAACGGAGAACAATCCCGCAACGACAATGCCCATTCCTTTTCTCAACCTGGTTCGTTTTCTGTAATCACCCCTGGCTCGTTTCACACCCTGATCGTCCTCCCAGGTCTTGTTCTCCCAACTCAATCCGTTCAGAATCAGATCCACGAGTTGGCAAAGACTCTCCCTCCTCCAAGGAAACAAAATACTGCCTGCGATGCCTGCAGGCATGTTGCAATACAGCACTGATGAGATTTATCCCAAGCTCACTTACTTTTATAGATCACGAAAAGTCAAGTGTAACCGACTACCAGGCCAGGAGAAGGCATGTCATTTAACATGTTCACGAGAGGCGTCCCGAAATTGACCTTCTCTTATCATTACAGTGTCAGGTATAGTCAATGTACATGTTTCTTTCGGACACTTCATTGAAGATGCATCGAAGCACTGCCTGTCCAAGAATTATCCCTGCACGTCAGTATCTCGGTGATCGGCAGATACGCCTTCGTAAACTTAACTGTGTTCATATTTTGTTCAGGCATTTTGTTCAGCAGGCGACTAGTGAGAAAAAACGCGGAGCTGCGGCTCGAAGGCCAAGAGGCCTTTCAACGAGCTCAAGGTCAGTTTTCTTTTCTTGCAATGTATTCTTTCTGACATTGTGGGTGGCTTGACCCGACCGTTAGGTCAATGGTTCCCCCAGTAAATTTTGGGTCTGGATTTCTGACAACGTCACGATCGACTAGTCCATCCTCTCCAGCGTCTTCAACAGTGTATGTCCCTTAGCGCTCATTCTTGATACATCAGAATTCTCTGATCGTTGCTATAGTCCTTCGCCGGTTGGAGGTGAGAACGGCACTCCCCCCTGGTCGAAGTCTTCTTTTGGTGTTCCCTGGAATACGTCGAAGTTGTCTGCTCCTGGCATATCGCCGCAGTCAACCACTCACAATTTACTCCTTCATCTATTCTCTCCCCCTGACGGCCCGAGGTCAGTGCATCTAGCTCCAGGCCGCCATTTTCTTAATCGGATTATTTAGCGATTCCGTACTTTCATTTCACCCAATTTTATCAAGGCCATCACCCTATGCTCTTTGGGGTGAGGTTGCTCCACAGTTAGAGGATGAGGCTTTCAGAGCTGAGTAGGTTCTTTTCGATCTATCGTTTTCGCTTCGCTTTAGGTAAAATTCGAGGCTATCATACTTGTACGTCATTTCTTTGCACTTTCCCTCTTTGGTCCTTCTCATGATTGCCCCCTACAGTGCCTCTTATTTGATATCCCTCCAGTACCTTTTCATTTCCCGTATCGATCCGCACCATTATTGTTCATTCTAACCGCGCCCGTCCCATCTATTTGATTATAGGTTTGCGCTTGACCTTGTCGAGGTCTATTTCCAGATCGTTCACACCCGTCTCCCTCTTCTTAACCCCTTACAATTTCGGGCTCGCCTTAATCTCCAAACCACAGCGCAGCGGTTACCATCATTTACCCAATCAAAACAGGAGGCGTCGCCCCATCCAGCACTAATAGCGACGGTATTAGCATGGGGTGCAAAATTTTCGGAACATCCCCTTCTCGTTGCTGATCGGAAGAGGAATGGTGGACAGAGCCTTCTTGCGAAGACGATGATCGAACGCACCCGTGAGTTGGCGGAATCGCTCAAGGTTCATCGCATACCGACATCCGATAACGTCGTGATCGCATTGCTAATCGAACCACTTCAGTCCCGTAAGTATCCACTTCATTATCATATTTTGGAGTTCTCAACACGACTGTTGCTAGAAAATCCTAACGCTGAAAATGGTATTTTGTTTCTGTAATTCGATTGAACCTTGGAACTCATTACAATCTAGGTTTCCATGGGTTTTGGCTAGACTGTGCGATTCGAAATCTCCTTGGATTGCAGGTTACTCTCTGCCGCTGTATTTTGTTTCAATCCCACTAACAATATATGTTTAGATAAACCATAAATCGGTAATGGCGGACATCAAAGACCCTGAGGCCCGCGGTACTATGATTTTCGCATGGTGGATGGCTTGTCTCTGTGACGCCTTTTCCGCCTTCTATTACCGACGGAAACCTATGCTGTGTGTTTTTATAGTTTTATCCGTTTCTTTGTAATGTTAACACAGGCTTGTAAAGTGATGACGACGACTATGATATCGACTTTTACACTGCTGATCCAACTATGCAGGAAGCAGTTGAATCGGGTTCTCCTGCCAGCCCATCACCAAGAGAACAGCTCGAGGCGAGTGTTTTCACCGTTGCTGTTATTTCTATGATCTAATTGTATTTTATTCTCAGTTTTTGGTATGTAGAAGCAACATGGTTCCGCTGGCCTCAATTTAACTCGTGACTGCAGGGCTACTATAGTGCTGCGCATGCTTTAGCTCGCATCTCACGTACCATCGCCCGCCAGCTGTGGAGACCGACCACGGACTCCGACGGTATACCGCTCGAGGCTGCAGTATCCTATACCACAGAACTCAGTAAATGGAGAGACCTGCATCTCCAAAGAGTAGGCGTACCGCCCAACCTCGAGGCTGCGTGGGATTTCGTCTCTGCTGTTTCAGCTTGTGCGTGGGCACGATATTTTCTCCTTTCCATGCCCTATTAATGTCGTTTAGGTGCGAGTGATGCACAATACCATGTTATGTGGGTTGCGTTGTTTGGCGCTATGGATGAATATGGCATTCGGGACACTTTACAGACTCCCAGTAGCATCAGCCAAGTTGAATCTGTAAAGCGCAAAGTGTTTGACGAAGCTGTTAACGCTGCTTTACGTATTTCTGCCTTGGTAAGCTCCTCGTCGGATAATTGAACGTCGTGTTGAAATATATATGTAGGCTGGGGTACTCACATCAAACGGATATTTGGTTTGTTGGCTTAAACCGGTTCATAAAGGACATAACTAATATTTTTGTCGCCAGAAACTTGACCCAGCTGTTATGCATGTCAGCTGCATTCAAGCTGGACTGTTGCTTGCTCGACTCGCTCGCCCTGAAGTTCAAAACTGTATCGCTGGTCTTGAGCAATACAGCTATGCCTATGAGGAAACAGGAGAGCAGGCTAGCCTCATCAAGCAAACATATTCACATGCAAGAATAAATGGCCCCGAATTCCATGAAATGGCAAGCTGTGTGCCTCGTGCTGATCCGATGAATGTCGACCATATTAACGGTAATGGTAATGGGTACGGAGCACGCAACGGTGCTTCCCAGAGTGTTAGTGTTTTTCTTCGCCATCGTGCTGTTTTAACTTATGGGTATCCAGTATATGGCTCTTTGAGCAACCGCACATGAGGTGTGTAATATGGTAGGTATGTTTATGGCTTTGTATTATGATCCCAAATGTTTTTTATTGTAATGGGGTTGTAGACCACTCTGGACATTTCTTTCGCCCGTACTTAGATCATGTTGTTTGTTGAATTACTTGGATATGTAACGGACATCTACGCCAATTTTCCTATTTTCTTTCCTGACGGCCGATTGAACATGCGAACGGAACCCTCATCCTAACCGCACACTCTTCACAACTTTGGATATACCCGAGGTTTCTCCAGAATACTTCGATACATCCCCAATACCGCCCTTATACACTGCTTTCTGTGAAGACACTCGTTTCTTCGCCTTCTCGAATTTCTGGCGTTTCTTTACACGAGGGTTTCTTACGCTCTTCGATCGATGAGGCGTCAGTCCCTTGTTCTTCAAGATAGCGCGGGTGATGGACCTTGGTCCATTTGCATCCTCTGGGTCAAACGAAGATCTAGAAATTTGAAGATGAGATAATGCTGGGATGGACGGGAGCGTCAACTTACTGGGCTGAAAGTTGTGCTTCCTCGTAATCAGCCTTTTTCTTCATTTTTTTCTCAGCCACTCTCTGCTTCACCAATTCGTAGTATCCATCTGGACCATCCCCGCCAGCATCATCAGCATCAGCATCAAGTTCTGCTTCCCTGCGCCGTTTCTTGTTTCCTGCCTTAGATTCGCCATTTACAAGTTCAGGCTCCACATCATCTAGATCGTCACCCCCCTTTCCAAGAGTTCCAATTTTCCGTAACTGCTCCTTCTCCAGTCTAGCTTCACGCTCCTTCCGGCGTTCTCGGTAAGGAATATCATCGTCTCCACCGGCCGCGTTGACGCGAGCATTTTGTCGTCGTGCACTGGCACTTTCGATGCGAGAGACATGGAAGCGGAGCGTTTTCTTGCGGGCTTGTTTGTCCTCTGCGTCAGCATGCTGAAGAGATACGGCTTCGCCAAATGCATCGTTAGCTCCGTCCGAGACCGTGCGGGAGTGAGTCTTTTTAGTCGACGATGCGGATGAGGGAAATGTAGGTTCCACGAGGTCGAATACCGGAATTGTTGGCTGTTGATTTGAATTTGAGGTTTTCCGCTTCTTCTTGGGAGGTTTAGCGGACGATGGGGGTAGCGCCTTGGATTTTGACTTGATCTCTGTCGTGGCATCCATGAGTAGTTCTTCGAGTTCATCCTTGTCGAGTCCCTCCTTGCGGATGAGACTCCATAAATCAGGCATCTCTTCATCCGCAATATCTTCAATTTCTGCGTCGCTGTTACTGCTCTCGTTGTCCTGTTTACCATCAGTGCCGCCTACCCCGAGATTATCAAGCGTATTGAGGGATTGTTTAAGTGTCAAGAGACGCTTGAGGACCGGATGTTTACGAAGGAGTTCTGGACGACTTGCATATTTTTCGGACGCGCGAAGGTGCAAGTAAAAGGCCAGCGTCGTAGCATATGTGAGAAGAGCCTCTATGAAACGAGAGGGAAATGATAAAGGACGCAATCACATGGAAAGACGCCGATAGCAAGAGAAGGAGTCAGATACAAACTAGAACGAAATGAAAGGATATACTAACGGTAGTACAAGTGCAGTAAACCAGCCTCCACGATGTCGCTGTCAATCTCTTGCGATCTATAAAGGATAAGGTTTGAGCCAGAGAAGGGAACAATCCACTTACGCAGCAATTCTGGCCTGGGTCAGCATCATACTTCGTACGGTGTCATCCCAATCATGAGCAAGCGCAAGAGCCTCAGGATTTTCTATCTGAAGATACCGTAGCAAGGATGATTTATCTGTAGGAAGAGTTGGTTTTGAGATTTGGCTGGGACCTGTCAACACTTCTCTATACGATATGTCAATATCGAGATACATCACGTAGGAACCTACATACTCAACGTCTGCTTCACCAACATCATCTTCAATTCCCCCTGCAAGTCCAAAATCATCGTCAGACATGGCATCTCGGGCCTTAGCCTGTAACCGGAGCGCTTCTTGCTCCTCCAGCTCGTTCGCCTCTTCATCGTCTGATTCTAACTGGATAGCATTTGAAGAGTAATAAGCAGCTTTGCTGGCACCCCATGTTTCTTCGTCCTCTTCTGAGTCGTGCTCGGGAGAGGGAGAAGCATCTTTCTTCCCTTTTGTTCTCGATTTCACTTTGGATGTTTTTGATTTCTTCTGTATGAGAGCTTCTTCACGTGTGCCTATATCTTCCTCGATATCGTCCAGTTCGGAATCTTCACTTGATGATAGCCCTTGTAGACCAAAGACCTCATCCTCATCGCCATCTTCGTCATCATGAGGACCTTCTCCCTCTAGCAAAATTTTGTCTCTTGATGCGTGGACTATGGTCGAACGTTAAGGGTCAATACTGCACAGCGAAACAAGACTTACACTGGTCCTCGTCATCAAGTTCGATATCGGCGGCAGTATTCCAGCGTTTTATACTGCTGTTTTTTCTTTCTACTGGACGTGGTTTTGCATTTGCTTTCGATTTTTTCGACGGACGGCGGGGCATGTTCAACGATGATGTTCAAGTTAAAGTAGTCCTTTCTAAAGATTGTCGATTTTAGCCGGTCCGCGATTTAAAAAGTTAGGCGCTCGAGCGGAACGATGGATATATTGAAAGCCGGAATTTCCTCTCCTCACGAGAGATTGAAAAATCTAACCATTTAGCCTTGTGGATCTGAAAAGATGTAGGATGCACGTGGTTTTGTTTGGCAACAGCCTTAGTTCCTAACATTGCGCAAAAAAAGAGATTCCAAAGATTCTAATTCACTCTATTGATAGTGAAGTAACAGTGAAGTATGAAGGAAGTACGATCATAGAGTCAGGTGCATTGGATGACTATATATGACTAAGTCAATCAAATTATGCTCACCTCGACAGGTCCACGGTATGGTCCGCCACCACTGACAATGTACTTTATTTGCGAGGGCGCAACTCAGTTTAGGCTCGATGTTTTTGCAATTTTCATTCGTGTAAACGACCAAAGAACCACTTTATCACCATTTGGGTTTGCGCAAGGCATTCTTCTTGTGTAACGTATTCCTTCCCTTTGCCCCTCTAACACTTTGCAATTCCTCGAACTTCTTTTTTGCGTATCTTTTCGCCTCTGCGTCATCCACCAGTTCATCCACAAATGTCCGTTTCCGATGGGCTCTGGCGAGGTTATCCCCGCTTGCTGTACCGAAGGGAGTGCTTGATGGTAATATAGTACCAATCTTTCAAGACCTAAGTCCTAATCGCGACAAGTATGGATATAATGCTTACCGCAAAGTGCCTGGGTAGCCCTTTGATGCCCTTGCCCTCACCTTCGTCTTTTTTGTAAAAACGTTTCGGGTCAAGCTGATTGCGCAGGCGAAGAGCTTCTACTTCACGGTGAAGTCGAGGAAGATCCGCCTCTGCGGGCGCGGGAAGGTCAAACCAACTGGGACCAGTTGTTTTATTTTTCAGCTACCACCAGATTTTAGTTGGTTCAAAGAACGGTGACAAATGGGTTGACTGACAGCTTTTCGTTCCTTCTTTGTCATTTTTTTCCCGTCCACTATATTTTGTGCTCGTGGGGGTGGAACGGGGGAAACCGTTGAGGACGAGGCCACTTTTGCTCTTTCAACATCCGGATCTAGTATTGACGAAGGTGCTTCATGTCGAGCAGCTCCGAACTCAAAGTATGCGGGGGGGAGCGTTCCAGCGTCTAGCGGTGGTAATGAACTGTCGTTACAATGGTTAGACAAAATCAATCAAATGTGCAGAGCATACTCTTCTGGATCTTCCTCGCCCAATTTTATCACCTCTTCCTCCTGAGCAGGTGATGGATTGCTTGTTTGACGTTTAGACTTTTCACGAGCGCTTTGTCGAGCTTTTTCAAGAAGAGAGTTAAGATAGCTGGCGGTTATCTCCTCATCTGAATCTGAATCCGAGTCGCTGTCAGATGAAGATGAAGGTGAAAATTCTGGGTTTGAGCCTAATTCTGAGGTGTCAGTTGCACCAACGTCGTCAGATATTGTCTTTCCATTGCCCCGAGCCAGCGTCCTGGTTGAAGACGACATATTTGCAAGTAAGGTTGACTATTCCCAGACTTCAGAATTTCAGCAGGCTGAGCAATGTTGCGGGCAAATCATGGTGATACCTGATCAAGCATAAATAAGGCAAGTGCCGAGACGCGTCAAGTACGGGGACTCGAAAGTTGAATCATACCTCCGTTGTATTTTACAACATGCAAACCACAACTCGTGCATGGAGAGCTTCAAGCCGGCGATATTTGCGTCAATCTATTGCCCTCCGACTTAATCACAACCAAGCCCAGCCTCAAAACCCTCAATCCTCAAATTCCCCTGGTCGCACAACATCTTTTGGCTTCAAAACTATCCCCGAAGAAACCAAAGAGTCTCTGGTCAAAAATGTATTCGATTCCGTCGCGTCCAGCTATGACCTCATGAACGATGCAACATCGTTTGGCGTCCACAGACTTTGGAAAGATACCTTCGTGTCAACGCTCAAACCAGGCCGGAAAGGTCCATTGAGGTGTATAGACGTTGCAGGTGGAACGGGTGATATTGCTCTTCGTATCTTGGACCATGCACGCGAGACCTATGCAGACAGAGAGACGTCTGTCGAGGTAGTAGACATCAATGCGCAGATGCTGAACGAGGGATTTACGAGGTTCAAGAAAACCATGTACCACAATAGTGAGCATTCCTTGAAATGCTTTCAGCTGCGCGTTCCACCGACGCGAATTTAGCTCCACAGGTCTCGTTCCATGAAGCAAATGCTCAAGAGCTGCCTGCATCACAATTCAAGAGCGATACATATGACCTATACACTATCGCATTTGGTATCCGCAACTGCACTTCGATTCCAGCAGTGCTGAAGGAAGCTCATCGCGTTTTGAAACCCGGTGCCACTTTTGCGTGCCTCGAGTTCAGCAAAGTCAATAATCCGCTGTTAAGCACGTACGTGTGTTTGGTTTTTCCAGGCTATCCTATATTCATCAATCTATTCTAGACTGTACGATCAATACTCGTTCTCCGTCATTCCCCTTCTCGGTACCATTTTAGCTGGCGACCGAGATTCATATCAATATCTGGTTGAATCAATACGGAAATTCCCCACTCAGCCAGATTTTGCGCAGATGATTCGGGATGCAGGGTTCTCGACTGGGCCCAATGTCGATGGAGGCGCATGGACAGACCTTTGGGGAGGAATTGCATCAATACATACTGGAGTCAAACTTTAGATTTATCTTGTCCCCGCATATTTTTTTTATCGATAATTGCTCCTATACTCGACTGTTAGTACAATATTTTGTGCCACAAGGCAAGCACGCGAGACTGTGCCACAGCCGCGCGCCTTCTTTACATTTACCGCTCTTAAGCTTTACGGGCTCTACACACGACCACCACCATGTCAACCACAACTCCTGCAGCAACAAATGCGCCCCATCCGATGCCCCCTGCGACCGCTGATCTTGCAACGACATGGGCATTTCTTGAGGAGGGCGTTGACCATATCATGACCAAGCTCCAAACGGGCGTTTCGTACTCAAAGTACATGAGTCTTTACACCGTGGCGTACAATTATTGTACATCTTCGAGGATGCATGGTACGCCAGAGAACTTGGGAGCCAGCAGTCGAAGTGAGTTTTTCGGCGATCTTGCCTTCTGATCTGCGATAAGAATGACAAGGCCCCACTCATCGTCTAGCAGGAGCCAATCTGATGGGGTCGGATCTGTACAACAATCTCATTCGGTATTTTATAACGCATCTGAAAGGATTGCGGGATGTGCGTTGTGCTCGGCGAACTATGAAACACACGGTGGCATTGTGACTGATTGGCCTTCTAGCAATCCGATACCCTTCAAGAAGAAGCACTTTTGCGCTACTATGCCGGAGAGTGGGATAGATACACCACTGGTGCAAACTACATTAACAGACTGTTCACGTATCTAAATCGTCACTGGGTGAAACGAGAACGAGATGAAGGTCGAAAAGGAGTCTACCCAGTTTACACTGTAAGCAGCCCCCTTTTCGTTGCCGATATGACATTGATAAGATAATCACACCACAGCTAGCATTGGTCCAATGGAAGGCAAATTTTTTCCTGCATGTACAGAGCAAACATGAAAAACTTGCTGGGGCTCTTCTTCGCCTTATCGAACATCAACGGAATGGCGACACAATCGATCAAGGGCTCGTCAAGAAAGTAGTCGATTCATTTGTTTCTCTGGGCTTGGACGAAGGTGATATCAATAAAGCCTCCCTCGATGTTTACAAAGACCACTTCGAAACCCCTTTCCTTGATGCTACGGAGAAGTATTATAAGCAAGAGTCCGAGGCCTTCCTCGCAGAGAGTAGTGTATCCGACTATCTCAAGAAGGCTGAAGAGCGTCTTCGCGAGGAAGAGGATCGCGTTGAGAGGTATCTTCACACCGACACCCGCAAATCCCTCATCAGCAAATGCGAACAAGTCCTCATTCGAGAACATTCAGAGTTGATGTGGGAGAGTTTTCAGAGTCTTCTGGACTTTGACAAGGATGAAGATTTGCAACGAATGTATGCACTGTTATCACGTATACCGGAAGGTTTGGAGCCATTACGGAAGAGATTCGAGGAGCATGTGAAGAAGGCTGGTCTGGCTGCCGTTGCCAAACTTGCTGGCGAGGGTGCAGACACTGCTGATCTTGACCCCAAGGCGTATGTTGATGCCTTACTCGAGGTTCACCGCAAGAACTCGGAGACTGTGACTCGAAGCTTCAGAGGAGAGGCAGGATTTGTGGCGAGTCTTGACAAGGCTTGCAGAGAATTTGTCAATAGAAACGCTGCAACCGGAAGTTCTACTACGAAATCGCCAGAGCTGCTCGCCAAGCACGCGGACATGCTCCTCAGAAAGAACAACAAGATGGCCGAGGAAGAAGATCTCGAAGGCGCGCTCAACCGAGTGGTATGTAAAGTGATTCATTCGCATGATGTTGTGATTCACTGCCATCCGCTTTTTAGATGGTGCTATTCAAATACATCGAAGACAAGGATGTCTTCCAGACATTCTACACCACGAAGCTCTCTAAACGTCTGATTCACGGCGTTTCAGCTTCAGATGAGAGCGAAGCGAGTATGATTTCGAAGCTGAAGGAAGCTTGTGGATTCGAGTACACCAACAAGCTCCAACGCATGTTCACAGGTATGAGCTCCAACTACGTTTCAGAGTAGAAATTGACTATATGATCTCCACATTCAGATATGAGTCTCAGCAAGGACCTTACTGATCAATTCAAAGAACGGATGCAGCAAAATCATGATGATATGGACATCAATTTCAGTATCATGGTTCTTGGCACAAACTTCTGGCCACTCAATGCCCCTAACAATGACTTCATCATCCCATCGGAGATCCTGCCCACCTACGACCGATTCTCAAAGTACTACCAAACAAAGCACTCGGGTCGCAAACTGACATGGCTTTGGAACTACTCCAAAAATGAGCTCCGGACGAATTACCTCAATCAGAAGTACATCCTGATGACGAGCTCCTACCAAATGGCTGTCTTGCTGCAGTACAATAAGCATGATACGCTCTCTCTGGAAGAACTGATCACCGCCACGGCCATCAACAAGGAGATTTTATCGCAGGTGCTATCGCTCTTGGTGAAGGCGAAGATCCTGATCAACGAGGAGACTGATCAATATGATCTGAACCCGAGTAAATCTACCACAATCTTATGGTAACCTTTTTGCTCAAAGACTCCTAGACTTCAAGTCCAAGAAAATCCGTGTAAACCTGAACCAGCCGATCAAGGCAGAAGTGAAAGCGGAATCGTCTGAAGTGCTCAAGACGGTTGACGAAGATCGTAAATACGTGATCCAAGCCACCATTGTTCGGTATGATGGAGCATCACCTGGTGCCCAACTATTTCTCATTAGCATCATTTCAGCATTATGAAAGCACGCAAGACCATGAAAAACCAGCCTCTTATTCAAGAGGTTATTTCACAGATTTCACAACGTTTTGCGCCCAAGATCCCCGATATCAAGAAGGTAAGGGTGGTAAATTAATGACATGCAGGATGACTCACCCAAGTACCTTAAGGCGATCGATACGTTGTTGGAGAAGGAGTACATTGAGCGATTGGACGGTACCAGGGATACCTTCGCATACGTCGCATAATCACCTGAACTTTCTGCATGATCGTTGTGTCAATATCCTAGCTGAAGTCCCGTTGTAGCTTAATATATAGTATACTTGTTCACTTGCAAGCCTGATCTATTCTTGCTCAATAAGTAGTCAAAGGCGCGCGCCCATAACTTAGCCTGAGATGCCGCTGAGCAGCGAATAATTCTCACGGCTGAAGACCATGAACCTCCGGGATGCTTTACTTGCAGGACTCACAGATCTGCCAGGAACTCGTGAATTCCATCTTCATGTCCTCGTTTCGTCTCCCAGAAAACATCAAAATCTGTACCCTTTTTCCTCCCCACGATTAAGGACATATCTCCAGGATATTCTCATCCTACTCTCCGAACAACAGACTCCTGATTCCCCACCTATATTCGTCTCTGCAGTAGAAGCTTGTGTCCATAATGTTCCAACAACATCTTGCGCTATCCTCTATGTCTCTAAAGTAGACTCTACAGGACAAGGCATGTGGCCGTCGCCCACAGCCGCTCTTCTTCACGCGTTTCTCTTGTACTATGCCGATCCAACTACTCGACCCATTGCCTCAGATCACCTTTGGATTCACCTATTTGCACGAGCACAGAACCAGTACTTGTTTCCAAACTCATCGGATTTCCCTGGAAAGCGACCCCTGTCCGATACCAAACTGTGTGGGTGGTGGAAACGCGTATTCAGCGATGTTGCCGCCACAATAGCTAGCCAAGCAAGAGATGTATGCCACACACAGCTCTACTATGTCCTACCAGGACTTAGTGAGTTCGAAGCATCTCAGTCGCTCGGGGCTTCTGCTGCTCCTACATCGGTGCAGTGGACATATGGGCACCCGTATGCGCAGACAGAAATACCGTTGCCTTGTCCGCCAGCTGGTGACGGCGAGCATCGCCACCTCGGGCAATTTATACCTTCATTTGAAGATGATCCAAAATCACGCTTCATGGACGAATTGGCATATACTACAGATGCGCAAGGAGTGAAATCTCCAGTGCGGAAACGTTCGAGAACAGACGGGCTGAAACCGTATGGCGGGGACTCCGATGGTGACGCAGAGAAAGACAAAGAGGATGGTCACCGGCGAAAAAAGGGACAAATACCTGGGGAACTGAAAACAGTAACCTCCCATGAATTTTGGGAGCGCATGTCATTTCGCCAGGAATGTGTAGCAGGAGCTGTGACAGGTTTTTTCGTTATGGGAGTTTCATCCCCATCCGCAAGACCTGATAATTCTCGATGTGATGTCTCCCCGCTTGCACCGCAACCGGGCCAAGTGTCCTGCCAGATGAACAAACGTATCATGTCATCATTGCTTACAGGCCACGAATTCTCGACTGTCGATCGTGCCGTATGGTCGACCAAAGTCCTTGAGGAGTCGATCAAAGGTCTTTGCGATGGATTAAAGCCTATCTCTCATCCCGTGCCAACGGTTCACCATCACGATTCCGGTCGTGAAACGCCTGAACCCGACCCATCGCGTTCCACTCTTGCACCTCCACAAACCCCGCCTCCGCGTCTCGTCGGCGGCAAGCGGCCCGTTATTGACGTGTCTCCGAATCCCTTCCCTGAGCCCGTAGCTTCTCTCGACACATACCATTCCCACATCTACGGCTCAGCCACGGTTAGTAATACACCATTGACACGGAAAACTGTTGACACACCATTGGCTGGGGGAGGCGGTGGCCTTCCGGCAGTTACTGTGCTGACTGCCAGGAAGAAGAAGAGGACAAAAGCTTAACTCTCTGGTAACGGTGAATAATCATCTTCTATTGTCATTAGCAAATGGCCTGATTCCTCATTTCAAGATTAGCGCGAGATAATTCAAATAAACCACCTTCAGCTGGCGTCGTGTTTAGTGACAAAACGATGGCTCCATCTTCTTGGTCGACGCTGTAGGGAGCATCCCTTCTCATTCAGTTTGATTAAAGCCTGACCTTGGGTACAATCTCGCGGCACCAAATTTATGAGGCTGTTGCGCCCGTTCAAACAGTCACCGCGTTACGAAGAGCACTAACCAGAGTTGGGTGCTTTCAACGCCTTCTTCGAAGCATGAGAGGGTGTCTAACACCACACGCTGCATCTTTTCGATTAATGAGACCATAATTGCGTCCATATTTGTTCACCCCTTCAGAAAACGGTCTATTATTCGTGATGACATGTCTGTGGATATTTGCTTTACAGTGACACACTGCCGTCCCCATGTTGACCATCGATAAGGAAGAATTCCACAGTGCTTCCTCGATGCACGGAAGCAATTGTCCTGGTTTGGTGGACCAGCGCTCACTTAATGAACTCGGTTAATATACGAGGAAGGAAGTATTTCGGTCAGGTATGGATGTGTCCCCGGTATCTTTTCAAGACGGCAGGAATACCCACGAACATTACGAAGTCCATTGATGAAGAAAGAACAAGCCCCAGGACGAGAGCAGTTGCGCCCTATCTAAGTATAGCATGATACAGATGATGGGATAACGCTGACCTCCGTTAGTCCGTGTTGACGAGTTTTTCCCTCGATGCGAAGCCTCGAGGTGCAGATTAGGGAGTGATCGTAACGGCTAGCTGGGGAGATGATGAACTCGTTGTGGACATCCCAACGAAGCGTGGATCACCTTTTGGATCAGCCCGCCAGTCGGGAAGGAGAAGTATGAAGTGAGTGCATCATTCGTTGGAGAATCGTGGGGGCTGGCTGACTTTGGGAGACGAGACCATGGTAACAGAAAGCAAAAACAGCTGGCCACGATGCAGGTCAAGCATGAGGACGATCTCCCTCGCCAACCGGCTTCTCGGCAGACTGGGGTGTAAGGCCTCGGATGTTGATGAAAAGGGAGGAGTACAGGGGGGAGAGATTGAAAGAGTCGCGTAATAGCTGGCTATAATAACCAGGTCCTGAGTACGACGTGCCGGATTGAACACAAGGATGACAGGGATGGGGACGAGGAGGAGGACTCAGAAAACGGTGTTCCGACCATCCGAGGAAGATTGTTTTGTGCACGAAGTGATAATCCTGGGAGAAGGATATGCACAAAGTACAAGGATGAAACTGATTGGGTATGCGGTGCCGCGGCAGTGAAGATGATGAGGAGCCGGGATCTGGTTAATGGGACTGTGGCTGGGCTGGCACTGGTTACACGCCAATTTTGCGTTGGACAGGCTCAGAGATGGATTTACCGGATCAGCGGGCAATATCATAAGTTATAACGTGTATAAAAGGGCAGAGTATATAACGCAACTATGACTTTAAGGTGAACTGTGATAGATTGAATCATATCATATTCAAAGCTCAAGGAAGACGAAGTTCAAGTCTTATCCTTATTACGCGAGCCTTCCGTATCGAAATTCTCGTGGAACTGCTCATTCTTGTGTTTTCTCTCATTCGGTTCCGGGTTTCTTTGCAACCAACTGTTGCGCAACCGTTGCAACTGTTCTTCTCCTCTTTCCGTTCGACTTTCCTTCTTCTTCTTCCACAATCATGTCCGTAAACGCACACGTCCAACAGTTACCCTCATTTGCCCAGGCTTTCAGCAATTCCTCCTTGAGCAGCATATCATCACACAATAACGCGTTACCCCCAATCCAACACAATTCTTACGAACGAACACGCCATACAAATTCGCCCACAAGTCAAACACATTCTCGCCAACCCAGCGTAGAAACCTCGCGCAATACCAGAAAACGCTCCAGAGAGGACGCACCTGCAACGAGCGTACGCGATGACAGTGTCTCAGACTCTGGGTAAGTCTTGTTCCCCCATCATCTGGCCTATTTTCGGTCCAATTGCTTTTCTCACAAGCCACAATGGCCTTGATAGCCGCCAATCGCCCAGAGTCATCCGAATCAAGGAAGAGGACTCAGAGGATCGTGATGTACGGGTCACTCCTTCGCCCCCTTCACAGCGCAAGGATACGGACCAAGATCCTCGCTCCACACCCATAACTCAGCCTTCTCCAAAGAAACGGCGTGTCACAGTAAGCGGTGCGGCTCCCCATCTCTTGAATACAAACGTGAGATCTCCCCCTCTGGGTGCTCCGGGGTCTACCCCAATATCTCCCGTAGTAATTGGCTTGGCAGCTGGCGACGACCACGCTGCGAGAGAGCAGGTACGATCACTCCTTACCGTCAAGCACCAACAGAAAGCTCTCATTGAGCAACGAAGAGGCAGCACGTCTGGTGTTGCACCCCTGGTAAGCCAGGCTGCTGCAAGCACAAATACCACCGCGAGTGCCGGTCCCGCAGTCATCAACTCTCCCCCAGCAGTACGCCTGGTTGCACCATCCGAAGCCATTGCTGCACCGAGAATTGGCCGGCGTAGTCCCAATACGGGTCCCGGAATAGGAACGAATCGCAGTCGCACTGGTAATCCCATTGCACCGAGTAGTCAATCGAATACTGTCAGGCCTCTCACTCCTCCGCACATGATCGTTCCGAGCCAACTTCCCCTAGTAATGGGATCTCACCCTCTTATGGAGCCCGGTACATTGACCAACGCAGCTGCTCTTCCGCCCCCTTCTATCAGCTTTGCACGACGCCGTGCTGCCCAATCAGGAGGAAGGAAGAAAAAGCCGGCTGATATCATGATCAGCCCGCGAGGTGCACACCCATCTGATCCTCTGGCACCTGTCATACAGAGCGCCCCCCCGGTCCCGCACGGGGAAGCTGGGAGGTTTCCTATGGCGCTTCCGCGCCTGCCATTTGCTTTGACTGGTAGTCAAAGCACGCGAAAAGTCGCCGGAAATGTACCACCCACGCCTACCCGCTTTGGCATTCCACGGACTACAGGTCCACCAGCGAGCTTTGCACTTCCTGGCCCGTCGGGCATCCGATCGCCGCCCACTGCATCTGTCCCTATTGCCAGCACCTTGGTTCCACCGACACCTAGCTCCTTGCATCATCCTGGGTACGTTGGCGACAAGTCAGCATTCTTAGCCCCTTTTGAGATTTTCTATGATGCGCTTAATGATTCCAAGAAGATGAAGACCTGGCTTGGAGAGCAATTACAGAAATCCAGTGCCTTGATGCAGTCGCTCAAACAACAGCAGGAAAAGATGGACGAAGTGGTGGAAGATCTAGTCGAGAAGAGGACACGCATGATGCGTGAGGAGATTACGGGGCTACATCAGCGGCTCGAAGCTCTGGAGGAAGCACTCAATGCTTCGAGAGCTGAAGCATTGAGTCGAATGCAGAGCGGAAACGGCACGGGTTACTCCCAAAGTCTGAAATCCAGCCAAAATGGATTACCACCCGGCCCCGAACCCCCTTCCACTTACAGGTTTCCAGCTACCGCTCCAATTCCGGAGCAGCTCAAACCAGAGTTTGTTCGGAGAGTCTCTTCACCTGGGCGAACTGTAGAAAGAGAGCGCGCTCAGTCACCTCCGCCGTCTGACAACACTCGCCGAATGTCGGTGTCTTCTTCACGCCTAGATCCTTTACGGCAGGCGCATCTCGAACCATTACATGGACAGGGTCCGTACACTACTTTTTCATCTCAGGTGGGCAGTCATGGCCGTGCTGGACCTGTTCCTTCGAATACTACCAGAGGTACGCCGCCTTCACGCCCACAAACCATTGTCGAGCGGTCCCCTTCCCTTCGGCAAAATGAATCCCGTCCACCACCCCGCCTTTACTACCCTGCTTCGACCAGCGTCACCAGTGCCAGCAACGCAGAGGGAGGAGCATCATCTTCCAGAAGCAATGACACCCATAAAAATACCGCATCTCCTCCGTCTGAGGAGCGTTAAGTTCTCACCTCATTTCTTTCATTCACCGTTGATTCGTCTAAATACAAGTACACTTTCGTTATCGGTTCACAAAATGCTCTTGGACAATCGGGACGTTTTATTTCATACAACGCAGCAATTACATGATCTTGGACTTGTGCTTTGTTTCTCCACCGGTACACAGATTATTTTGTGTGTTCTGGATATCCCCTCGCTTTCGCCTTCCGCAATCATACTCTCATTCTCTACAACACCCTCACTCTCATTTTCTCTGCTGATATTTGTCTTGTTATTCGCATGGCTCTCCAAGGATCTACCTGTGTTTATCTTCCTTTCACGTTCTTACGTCCTGCTCAGTATATTCTTTGTTATCTGTACTTATACATTTTGTATGATAGACTATTTCCTCTGATTTCCCTGAAGAGTCCTAATTCCAAAACACGAGACTCGATCCCAATGATGTGTTTTACAGATTAAGGGAATTAGCTCATCGTTTTACTTATTGTGATGTGTAAGCAGAAACACCGTGCCAATAACTGCACGTTTATACGTAAGGGCACAGTTAGATCCAAGAAGCGTATCAAATACTCACTTGCACCGAGCCTGAAGAGCTTGGTTAGTTCTAACGGTCTTGACATCGGGTTTGTTCTGAGATGTCTTTCCAAACCACATTTCTGTTGCTCCTGGTTTCCATGGGTTCCAAGACGGCTTGATATCCGAACCGCTTAGTTTACGGTTAGGATCAAGCGATATGGCAAAGGAAAGGAAGGATCGCGCAAAGGCCTGGATGAAGGCTGTATTACGGAACGCTGGCGAGCCCCTGAAAAGCCATTAGAAGTGGATTGAAACAGCATGGGGTCAACGACTTACGAAGTGAAGTAGTAATCAATATCTTCTCCGTGTCTACCAGGTGATATTGCAAAATCACCCTAGCAGCGGAATCGTGAATGAATTATCTAGACCGAAAAGAAATGGCTTGCCTTCCAGGCATGTTTTTGCCCAAATCCATTCAATAGATAGTATGTTGGGCAGATAAAGATGGCTAAAAAATCAAATTTTATTTTCGTCAGTGTGGCTAAACAAGCTATTCATTATCAGACATACCTTCGCCCATTGCACCGATGGCTTTATCGAGATTGTTCTTTCCTACACCATTGTATGCCTTCGCAGCCTCCTCGGCTTGTGCAGGACCGAAGTGAGGGAACAAAGTCGATACGTAGTCCGAAATGTTCATCTTGTTACGTGCTGAGACGAAACTAGTACCTTCGAAGGTGTTGGTCACCGACAAGAGAGCACCCTGCATGGAGGTAATGAGAACAAATCTGGATGTAAGATGTAGATGTCGTACGCCATTCACTTTCCCTCGGGATAGCGTAATTGTCGGCCTCTCCGCGATGAAGGAGCCATCGACCACAGGAACAAATGTGAAAGTGCCCACAAACCCTGCTCGACTGATTTGGGTATTCAAAGATTGTAGAGTGTCGACGCTGGCTACTCGAAGACAAGCAAGCGTGTCTGAATGAGAGTTGCACCTGGTTAAGGAGAGCTGTTAGCCTTCAATGCAATTACAGGTGTGAATGTCTCTACTTTGCCCCTTTAACAACTTCACCATAGATTTTCTGAAAGAGCCCAAATTAAGCATAAGCCTGCAAGAAAGAATAGATAGCCTACCGCTCACCTCGGGAATTGGATCGTTGTAGTTATATTGCGGTGGTAAAAAGGTAGAGCTCGTCATGGCAGCCCTAAAAAGTGGTGGGTGTGTGCTTCCCTTATGGGCGACAACATGCTGTAGTACAGATCCTGCACCTGAATATTATAGGCGAGGATGATTTTCATGCCAAATCGATGACAGTTTGTCGGCTTACCTGCTGATTCCCCCCAAATAGTAACTTTGGAAGGATCGCCTCCAAACTTGCTGATCTATTTCTTTGGGTCAGCGATCGTATACAAAAGAAAACACCGCATGATTTACATGAGATTGTACCCATTGTAGCGCTTGATGCTGATCAACTATTATATGGGGGTGTGTCAACTATGGGAATGCATCGGGAAAAACACAGAAGCGCACGAAGACCAGCATTTAATGCACCACCTGCTTTCACTGCTTTCCCGGCCAAAAAACCTATGCGGACAATGCGGCATAAAAAGCATTCAAGTATACCTCTTATCAGGCTTACCAAACAGTCCCAAGCGATATTGAACTGTGACCACTACGACTCCATTATTGGAGTTCTTTATCAAGTCTGCGCCATCAAAGAGGCTTGATGAACCGTAAACATAGCTGGTAGAAAACATAAACCACAAGGACCAGAAGACCCAATAAATTGGATGCTTGCCCTCCACCGTGTATCCAGACAATGACGGGTAAGCCACCTGAGACGCGATGTTGAGGAGAGTAAACACTACGAGCGGGAAGCGGAACCATAAAGAAACAAATAGATGGCGAAACGGAAGTGAGCGAACCTAAGAAATAAGCAGTCTTCCGAGCTGCTAATGGCGCGCTTAGAGCCTTTGAGAGGATTAGTAGTTGATGCACCCATCGGGCCCTGATAACATTCTGGTGGCTGTTGTGTACCATCTTGATGTCCTGACACCAAAGGAGGAGGTTGTGGTGCTTTCCACCGCAACTTGCCTTGCACAATTTTAGAAGCCATAGATATTCTAAAAGACATACATACCAACGGGAGGTTCGGCATAACGAATACCTAACCACCTGGTGATATTAGCTGATACATCTGTATATCCTTGGTACGATGTATAACCAAGATCAACAACGGGTTCGATTGCCACAACAGTATTCACCGCAAAGAGAGCGAAGCCGAAAGCTTGTAAAGTACCGCTGATGAGCATCGTTGGGATGGATCTGTGCGCACTGCGTTGTTGAAGAATGTCTAGATAGAAGATGCACCAGATAAATGAGGCCTCTCGCAACCGTTCGATAAAGTCAAGAATGTCAATCACTTCTTGTAAACCATCGCGATTTATTAAAAAATCAACACAACATCCCATGCGTTCAATCTCTGATTTGCATTTCGACCATGTTGCGACCATGTGCATGCTGTTGATGTGGGTCAATCGCTCAATGAACTAAGCTGTGAACATGCCATTCACATGTCATTAGTTGCAAAGCGGAACAGGTTGGAGAAGGTTGGCGTTGCAAACAGCTTGAAGCATGCACGTACGAGCAATGCACACGGCTCTTCAGAAGTTCAAATATAAGTACTTGGAATAAAGGAGTATTAGCCACATTTACAAATGTCTTACTTACATTGTATTCAGTGCCACGTGACTACTACTTTGATTTCTCGCCCAGCCTTGGCCCTTCTCAGCCCGCTCCTCTCTACCCTTCACAGTAAGTGCGCACTTGTTATTATGATTCAGGATATAACATGTCGTGTAGGAGAACATATTATATGGCGAATACTGAATATCTACACACTATGAGAAATAGGCACAGGCAGTTGCCTCGCGCACGCCCACTGCTAAAGTTCAAGTTGCATATCCAGCATTCGTACTGAGTCTAAAGACCACAATTTGGTCACATTAGACTTCGAAGATGATCACAATACCAGATACACCATCTTAGTAATATCAATATGTAAGTGTGCATTACAACTCCAACCCAGATTTGGGCCGGATGTCCGGTTCTTCCGAGCACGAGCATAGGCGCTCCCAAGCTTATGTCTTATGACCAGGAACTGTTGCAAGCGTGAGGAAACGTAGGATACTCTGAAGTTCCTCTCTACTTCAACCTCGATCTTAATCAGAGTCTCAGTTTTATCGTCAATATGCCTCCTCTGAAGGTTGCTGTTGTTACTGGCGCATCATCTGGTGAGTTCCCTGCGATTTCTGTGGATTACCCCGTTCAACTGGCACATAGGGATTGGTCGCCACAGTGCGATTGCACTCTCTGCTGCTGGTTGGAGTCTTGCTTTGACTGCACGGCGTCTTTCCGAACTCGAAGAGACTCGAACAGCATGTGCCAACCCAGATGCATGCATCGTTATTGCGGGTGATATAATAGACGAGGCCTTCGTCAAGAATCTATTTGAGCAAACCATTGCCAAGTTTGGAAGATTGGACTTGCTATTCAATGTTAGTCACCAAACTCGATGATTGTCTATATGACTTGGAGATATCATTTACGAACTGGACGCATCATGATCACAGAATGCTGGCCGCTCAGATAAGGCCACACCGATCGAGAACATGCCACTCGAGCTGTTCAAATCGGTTGTGGAAGTAAATTTGATCGCGTCTTTCCTCTGTACTCGTGAAGCTTTCAAAATTTTCAAGAGCCAAAGCCCGACAGGGGGTAAGTCAATTCTTTAAGTCTTTTATCAATATTCTTGTTATGATATTACTTCTTGTTGCAACCTTGCATCTGGAAATTGAATTTGATTATATCTGTTGATAGGCAGGATCATAAACAATGGATCGCTAGCTGCCCATGTTCCTAGGCCGAATTCGTCAGCATATGCCTGCTCTAAACATGCCGTTCAAGGGTTAACCAAATCGAGCGCAATCGAAGGCCGGCATTTTAACATCTCGGTATCGCAAATTGACATCGGTATGTTGCTTCGAAATCTCGCATTGTTTCCCTGCATCACTGATGTGATACGCAGGTAATGCACACACTTCGATGGCGTCAGGCCATACCCTCGGGGCACTCCAACCTGATGGACGGAGAGTTGTTGAGCCGACTTTCGATCCTGTACATGTTGCCAACACCATTGTTCACCTGGCGAGCCTGCCAAATGACGTCACAGTCCTTGGTATGGATATCATGTGAGTGGCCTTCCAGTCTCCTACGCATATACTCACTTGTCCTTGTCACTGTGTGCGTCAGGGCAACCGGTGTGCCTTATGCAGGCAGAGGATAAGAGAACAGCCGAAAACCAGCAAATTCATCAGGATGAAAGTAAAGAAATGCCAAATGTATGATGTTGATATAACTTTTTTTATGAATGAATTGTATCATAGTCCAGCTCGGACGTTTTGTGAATGTTAGTGGTATTAGCAGTTGTCGTGTATATCTGCTGTGAATGCATGATGAGTCGCAAGTAGGTGAATGATACACAATTTCTAATGTACAGTTCGTGTGTGAGTAATGGTATAAGTGCAGATGAAGCAGGTAGGAAATAACGACACGGAACGATAAGCAAAAATGGATCCCAACGAGAGTAGTATGTTAGCAAAGAACAAAAATGGAATTAGATATTTATTGAGGCAGTAGAAATCCGTGTTCATGGTTTGTGTTATTTTTTCACTGCGAAGGAGCCTTGACGAACCAGCCACCAAATTCCCAGTTGCACCCCGGCCTGTACACGTCGGAATTGCGTTGGATCGGGTCGACGACACCTCTCAAGATTTCCTTCAGGCGAGCAAAGTCGATTGGTTTAAGGATCCAACCGTCAATACCGTGATTCGTTATCTCGCCACGCTGCTGTTCGAATAAGGAAGCCGAAACAGCGAATATCGGTAACCGTCCATTGAGTTCATGAGATTTTCTACGACTCATTGGAGGCCTGAAAGAAGTAACTTTTTCTAAATCTCGTATGCGTTCGGTGGCTTCGAATCCATTCAAGATTGGCATTCTGATGTGTGAGTTAGCCTAGAGCATCTTATTAGCCTTGATGAAACCTCACTGTATGTCCATCAGTACGCAGTCAAAGTCTCTGTCTGACTCAATCATTTCAAGCCCTTCCTGGCCATTGGTAGCCCACTCCACAACATGGCCATCTCTCTGCAGCCGCTTGACTAATAGCTTGCGATTGATGTCGTTATCCTGTACGAAATAAGTATGATGTCCAGTAGGAACAATTAAACATGATCATACTTCGACGATCAGTACCCTAAGATTCTTCGGTAAACTAGTTAAAGCTTCGTGGACCGACTCTGCAGGACAAGGGGTTGCTGGAAGATGTGATGATGATGGAACCTGTGGTGTCTCTGGAGGACTATCCTGAGAGAATAGCAGCGTTGGCGGAAAACCTTTACCCTCGACTGCTTTGGGAGTTTGTACCATTGGCTGAGATGTGCAAGTTTCAGCCATATCTTCGGGAAGAACTTGGATTTGCAGTCTTGCAGAGTTACGACTAGATCCACCCGATTGCAATCGGATAGATGGTGTATGTACAGAAGAGTTCGAGGCACCCGACTCTGAACCCGCATGGGAGAGTTCCAAAGGAATTAGGAAAGAAAAACGGCTGCCCAAACCCATTTGAGATTCAACTCTGAGTTGTCCCCCGAGCTGTTCGACAATCCGCGCTACAAGGGCGAGACCGAGCCCTGTTCATTTTTGGGATCAGATATTGCCTGTACAAGGACGTGATTATGCTTACCAACGCCAGGGATTGCAGCATTCTTGGTTTCGGAAGACTCGACTTGTTCGAATTCACGAAATATGCTTTCGAGCTTATCACCAGGAATGCCACAGCCAGTGTCAGCTACAATAATTTCTACAGCGGCCTGCGAAGGTTTACGAAGACCTTCGGGCTCATCATAAATTCGACTCTGAACTGAAACAGAGCCTTCCTTTGTGTATTTTACTAGGAGAATTGTGAGGATGATTTGCATCGTGAATGCATTTTTTATACTTACGAGCATTCGCCGTCAAGTTAGCGACAACGGTTTTGATCTTCGTGATATCGCCAACCACTCCTCGAGGACCTTCTGATACACTGATATGGAAAGCAATGTTCCGTCGAACAGCCTCATTTCTGTATATTTGGACCGAATCCTCGATCGCGGAGCGCAGATTGAATGGTTCGTTCAAATAAGTTGCTTTCCCGCTTTCTAAACGAGTAAGGTCCTGTGGCACTGTCAGTGCATAGACTAAATTCGATTATAATATAACCTCACTAGCAAATCGTTGATCGTAAACAGAAGATTCTCCAATAGAACGTCAGTATCTTGATTAGAGACAGGTATCCACAGAAACGTACTTTTGATGCAGCGTGTGATCTGGATAAATTGTCTCGGGTTTCACCATCCAAAGGACCGTTCATGGCCATTTCCAAGTAGCTGCCAATATAAAACATGAACAAAATGGTCATAGAATTGTTAGAAGTCGTACTTGATGATGTGATTCAACGGTGTGCGGACTAGGGCAGATGTTAATTTGGAACCAAGGTAGATCATTGATGTAAATTACCTTCATGGCTAGCATTAGATAAGAGAATATTAGTCAAAGTCGTAGCACGCTTGACAGATTCCTTTTGTCGCCAAACTTCGATGAACTGAACGGAGTAAAATTTCAGCGCCATCTGATAATGGAGAGCGCAACTAACGAACCTTTCCGTACACAAGGGACAAAACGCCAGCCGTTTCAATTTCCTCTTGTGTCCAAGCGCGAGAACTGCCAGCGACAGTCTCTGTCCACATTTTGAACGATTTCCGGGGCTCCAAACTTCCCGATGGACCTTTGGTCGGTCTACCTGCCCACTTGACGTTTCGAGGTTGTCCTTTGCGCAGCATAGCTATAAAGTCTTTACCACCGCTTGAAAGGGGTACATAGAGCAAGCCCGCTATGATCTCCAGGCCTGTGGAAAGCTGCAGATCTGGAAAATCTTTGACTACAGCTTGCGATACTTGTATTGTACTAACAGAAATTGAGTCTTCAAGCGTTAGAATAGATCACAGACTGACTTGAATTGCTTCAAACGTAAATATTCGGCCATCACCAAAATTTCCTGTCCGTGAAGATCTGGGCCGAGAATCTTTGCGCTTTCCCCGATCACAAGAATTCCATGATCAGCGTCGAACAAGGTCAAAAGTTCATCCGTGTTTGAGACAATATAGTCGCCTGTGTTCCCGGGCACAACGGGGTTGATCTAAAGTTCCATTTCCTTCAGGCTAAGCCGCAATTTCGGAGTTATGATCTTACAAGTTTGCGCGTCTGTAACCGTCGGGCATAGTTCAAACGCTCAACGTTGCGCGAAATGGTTTGGCTCAACAGCCGAAGCATTTGGCGAACGGGGAATGAGACGCGCATGCCATGTTGACCATATGAATGGCAGGTGATCAAACCCCAAAGTGATCCAAACGCGACAATGGACTTATATCAGGTAAATTTGGAGATTTGTTACTAAGTCACGATAAAATGCTTACCACTGACAACGAAGCGCGCACTTCCATGTTTTCAAGGTCTAAATACAGATGTTAAAACCTTGCAAGAGCGTATGCTGACTGTTATCCTTACATTTTAAGTGAATTGGACTCATCGCACGAAGATATGAATGCGTCATATTCTGTGTAATATTAACAAGTGAACGGGTGACGATAAGTAATAAGAGGACATACCAAGGGCGTTTCCAGATCAGACTTGTTACGCACGACGATCCTGGCAGTGGGCTGCGTTCGATTATAAAGTATTCGGACAGTGTCTAACACTCTAGATTAGTACAATAGCTGCTTCGATGAAGAGTCGCTTACTCAGGGTGTACAACTCCCGCGCCTGATTGCTGGAATCAGCCATGAAATTTGAGATCAGTGTTTTGGACTTACTTGGGCGGGTATATCGGATGCAGGAAAATGAAGCCCATGATATAAGTCGTGTGATCTGCTCCAGTCTAAGAGTTCTGCAACCACTTGCCCATTCCATACATCATCAAACTGATACACCAACACGCGATGAAATTGCGTCAGGTCTTTAATTATACCCACGGCAACCTTTAGGCATGTATCCAAATCCGCTGCTGCACCCAGTTGTTCGTTGATCTGTGCCATAACTGCAAAAATATCCATCATTCCTACACCGGCGGTTCCAGTGCTCCGACAGCCACCTTTTCGTCGCAATCGACCTGTTTCCCTTGGTGTTGCGGGAGTAGTCATGGACGATGACATGCGTCGCAATCGCTCCAGAGCAGGTATGGGCTTTGCATGATTTGTTGTACTCGCAAGGATATCTTCTGTAGATGGTGACCCGTCGCCCAGCTCATTGCTATCACTAGGCGGAGAAGGCACAGATGAAGTTGCACTAATTTTCGAAGATATACTTCCATCAGCGACTGTTGTGGCCATTCCAGCACTAGCTGCAACGAGTGTTTCGCTGGAATCAGGCGTCGAGTCGCTTCCACTTTTGCTTCCAGGTGAAACAGTTGTCGCGATTTCAATGGGATACAACGGATTGATGGTATCCCTTTCAAGTTCGAATTCCATAATGATCGAATTGAATTGTATGTTGGATATGTCCTTCTCACGAGGAGTCATACTTGGGGGGCGATGCACAGCGCACCAACATGTCCATGATCGCCTGCTGCCCGACGCCCGATTATCTCCCGGTTCTGCACTTCCAGGCTCTCCAAACCCACTAAGCAGAAAAACGTGCGGGTTCTCTTCTTGCCCGTCAGCACTTATAGAAGGTTCGTTGAGAAATTCAATGTTGTCCCATAGGAGGTCAGCCTGAGCTTCTGGCAATGTGTCTGTGAAGCATTCCAGTGAAAAAAGAAATTTTGGTGACAGTCCCAAAATTTCGCCTGCATTCTTTTATACAATGTCAGTACATGGTATCGGAAATGAATTCGAACTTCATACTTCAGACACTTGACGAACAATGAGTGTGCCTTGATCCGCATCTTCTTCCAAGGCGATGAGAACACCAAACCCCTGAACAGCACCTGGTGTACGTATCGGCTGAGAAGAACGTGAATCTTCCGATAATTCGATGCAGTCGAGAGTCTTACCTCATCTTCACATTTCGTGAGTTTACCTTCTCGACCGGTCAAAACGTGATGGCCGTTTTCATCTTCAACATGCTCATATCTCATTGTCACAAATGTCTCATCTGGGCTAGAGAGGGCGGAGCTACCATGCGGAAGGCCTGGAATTGATGAGGGTGTTGAAGACGAAACGTCACCTGGAGTAGTGCGTGCTCCTAAATCCGCTGAAGGACCGGTGCCCTTATCCAATGATATTGCTTGTTGAGAGACCCAAGAGTTGACGGCAGAAGACCCAGATGAAGAGTGTCTATATTTTAGACCAAGTTCGGGAGACGCTGGCAAAGGAGGTAAATGAACGATGCCTATGGCCGAGGGGTTGCGTGGCACATTTTCTGCATCTCCTTGAGTAGTAAACGATATTTTGTCTGAGAAGGCCGCAGCAGCAGCCTCCGACAATTGGACAGGATTATGATTCCGAGTATGTTCATCGGCTGAATCAGGAGTAGAAGCGCGAGCTAGTATTGGCTCTCCCACGGGGCCAGCGATATAGCCGGGTGTCGCAGCAACATCTTCGGGAGTGTGATCAGCAGTGACTCTAGCTGTAATCGACGTGGTCTCGTCATCGCCCGTCGATTCGCGCAAAACCTCAGATAGATTGGAAAGTGAGGTATTCAATTCATGAGCCAACGTGGTAACTGGCGTTTCTGCTATGCTGTAGATTTCTACCATACATGATGACTGAGAATGACTTGACTCAGTTTCATGAGGTGGTGAGTTATCCCCAACGATGGCTGCTTCTTCCACCCCACGCGAGCTAGGACCACTGCCCGTGGGCTCATCTATTTCCGTACGCGAAACACTGTACAAACACAAAATAGAGGAGATCAGCACTGCCTGAATGCGGTATCGAACGCGACTCACTGGGTGTGAGTTGCCGGCTGTATTGGGCCAGTCAACAGATAACGAACAGGATAAACGTACGTAGGCTGATGCGGACGATCACTTGATGTATTTTCTTCGCCTTGATCTTTAGACATGGTTGGTCTGGAAAAGTAAAAAGATAGACATTTGGATCAAGAGGTGCATCGCCAGATTATATACTTTTGGTGTCGGTGCTTTGTGCAAACCATGTTGTGATAGGTTTGGGCATTTTCCCTGAGATTTACAATACCTACGTCATAGGTAGGGTTATCTCCAACGTTGATTGGCCGCCGTTATTTTTCAAAATATTATAACAAATCAGATAAGTACATTACATCGGTCAACCCGGTTCACGTTCAAGGGTCGCACAAAAAGTGCTTCACGGCAAGGAAAACACGTTCCGGATGACATCCTGAACACCCTCCAGTGTCCCAACATGATTGTGGGAGCCTTCAAGTGTCTTCAACAGGACTATGCGCACCTCGCCAGAATTGAGTTCGTTCAGACTCCCAAAATTAGGAATGTTCGTCTCCGTCAATAATGAGTCTCGAACTTCTTTGCGCCGCTTGAGTTGCTCACCATGAGCCTTCCAATCCCCTTTTGACCATGTACCAGGACTAAGAGGAGGGCTATTGAGAGGAGGCAAATAAAGCTCAAGAAGAGCATCAAACAGGGCGTCTGAGTGTGCGTGTTGGATATCCCAATCATTTTCTGCGTGAACTATCAACAGAGGCGCTTGCATCCTCTGAAAAAAGGCTGATGAGAAAGGGAGTTGCAAAGTCAAGCGGTGGCTGCTTACTGTGATGGCAGACAACGTGTCAAACTCGTGAACAAGAAAAGACTTGTAGAACTCTATCATGCAAAATATGAGAGGGTTCATGGGGTAGAAGGTCAAACCGAACACTTACGCGCGGCTCTAGGTATCAGGGTGAGTGGTAGCATAACAGGGAATAGACCAAATAAAAGATATGTATCCACTAGGTTGTAGATCGACGAGAAGGGAGACATCAACACAGTTCCTTTTGGTTGTACTCCGCTGTCAGATAGATTGACGGTCAAACTGGATGCGACGGCAGTCCCCAGGCTGTGCCCGATGATAAGGATATCTTCGGCTTTGGTACCATACGACATAAGCCAATCCCATGCAGCACGAGCATCTGTAGCTAGACCAACTTCACTCGGGGCTCCTTCGCTGTCGCCATAACCACGATAATCAATGGCGAGTACATTTGCCTTTAGACGCGATGAAAATGCAGAATAATAGCGAACACGCGTGGAAAGCGCCCTTGTAGCACCATTTCCGTGAAAGAATAAGATAGTGGGATGAGTGCGCAGCGCGACAGGGATGTGGCTTTTTGTCGCTGATGACTGAGGTGGAAACGGGAGTTCATGGTATAATGTATCTGACAAAACAAACCAGGCTCCCAGAGTTACATTATCTGCGGTTGTGATCTTCACATTGGTGGTTTTTCCCGCTAAATATGAATGTCGCGTGTCATGGAATAGAGAAGGGATACAATTTCAAAAGACCTACGTGCAAGACCATACTTCTCAGGAGCATCAAATTGCGCACCCCAAGGAAGTTTCAGGGCGTTCATGTACAAAACACTGTCGAAGGTAAGTCCTGGCTCAAGATGATTTCTTTTTTGCTTACTGGGACTGGATGAGGGGTATAGCGAGCAGAACGACCACCAAAACATAGATCCCCCCAAGAATCGCGAAGAACTGACGGGCTCTAGAAAAGAGGCCATGATTCTCTGGCCGACTTGCTGCACCGTCAGTTGTGTGGTGGGTCATGTCAGACTTGCAAATTATGTAATCGATGACGCGTAAATTAATAAACTATTAAACCATCGGATGGTTCTTACTTTTAATTTTGGTCCCCTCCGGCATTCCGCCGACCGCTCATGGTCAATTCTCAGTTTCTATACCCTTACCGTGCAAGGAGGTTTTAGATTTGGGTCATGACATTAGAAAACGCACATAAAGCTTCCATCAAACCGTCTGGGGTTTCAGTTGTCCGTGCGTCTGACAGCGACGACCCAATGCGATCTCATGAATCCGACCAGGTAATGTCCATAGACGAAAAATCTGACAAATTCTCGCCAAGAGCGATCTTGCGAAACGGTGTGCGGAAAAGAACGTCCAGGTTCTCACTCAACCTATGTTCTGGTATCGTGCAAGATGTGCGAGCTCGTCTCCCGTGGTATCAAAGTGATTGGACAGACGCATGGAATTATCGTGTCATACCTGCTACAGCTTTGATATTCTTTGCCAAGTAAGCTGGCAGTTCATTTAATCCAATTGTCACTGACTACACCTTGGCTAGTGGTAAAGATTACCCCTCTTTTACACATGTCCTGTCCTCATCGCAAATTTGAAGTTCTACCAGGGATAGCCTTTTCATTGGCAATGATCGAATCGACAGAACAATATGGTGTCGCGGAGGTGTTAATATCCTCTTTCATGGCTGCATTCATATTTTCTGTATTTGGGGCACAGCCGTTAACTATCGCTGGAGTAACTGGTGTGCAAGTCACAACTTCTATGTTGTGGCAAACTCTCTCGAAAGCCATGTATTCATGCGTCCAACAGGGCCCATCACTGTCTTTAACAGGACTATATACGACATCATAGAAAAACAACCAGACCCTCCTAACTACCTCCAATTTGTTGGATGGGTTTATCTTTGGGCCGCAATCTTTCATTGGATCACTGCCGTTTTAAATTGTGGGGGCAGTCGTTTTAGCATTGGATGATACTAATTATTCTCGTAGGGTGCAATTTCCTGAAATACGTCACGCTCTTTTCTTGCGATACGTTTGGATTTTACGTTTCGTGGGTGTACTTGCAGTACGGTGTTCAAGTTGTTACCAGACAGTTCGGCGGGGGATCTACTGGCCTGGATGGCGCTCTCGTCGGAATTATTCTTGCGCTACTCATGCTGGTCACGTCGTTCTTGTTCCAAACACTTTCCCAAACAACATACTTTCATCGCCATGTCCGCCGGTTCTTTGCAGATTATGGCATGCCCATCTCGTTGGTAGCCACTACTGCAATAGCATATTGGGGACGTTTCAACGCTGCTGATCCAATTACACTCCCCGTAGGCGGCGCTTTCCAAGCCGCAAATGGTCGAGAATGGCTTGTGAGGTTTTGGCACCTGGAGGCCAAGTGGGTAGGTATTGCCTTTCCATTTGGGATTGTTCTGTGGATTCTATTCTTCTTTGATCACAACGTTTCGGTCAGTCGCTGTCTTGATCGCATCTTCGAGCGTTTGACATAATTGACATATATATGTGTATAGTCATTAATTGCTCAGGGATCCCAGTTTCCCCTGAGGAAACCTCCAGGATTTCATTATGACTTTTTCCTTCTTGGGATATCGACTTTCATCGCTGGTCTTATCGGTGTTCCCGCCCCTAATGGACTTATACCCCAAGCACCGATCCACACCACTTCGTTGCTCGTTATGGGTCGTTCCAGAAAAAAAGATACGGACGAAGAACAACGATCATCCAGAACACCATCACATAGAGACAGTGATGTTAGTAATGAGAAACCATTTGACTCTTCATTGACTCGGCGAGAAGTGGCTATAGGCGTGGTAGAACAACGCGTGTCTAATCTCGCTCAAGGAGCATTGTGCTTGGTGCTTCTAACAGGTCCTTTTCTGCATATCCTTGGGCTAATCCCTAGAGGTGTCCTTGCGGGGCTTTTGTGGGTGAATCAATCCTAAATGCTGCAGTCGCTGACGTTTCATACCACCTATATAAGCTGGTTTATGGGGGCAGATGCATTGCAAGGCAACGGTATCACATCAAAACTGCTCTATCTTTTTCGCGACAAATCCCTCACACCGTCCGCCGACCCCTTGCGGAAAGTTCGGAAATCCCGCCTTCTACTTTTCATTTCCGTACAGTTGATTGGATTCGGGGCTACTTTTGCAATCACACAAACTATCGGTGAGTATTGCAATTCATAATTTCCTCCCTACCCCCATACTCACCTGCTCTACCATCAGCCGCTATCGGGTTCCCTGTGATAATCCTACTTCTCGTACCTGTCCGAACCCTTCTAATACCGCGGCTTCCTTTTACCTCCGAGGAACTAGCCATTCTCGACGGCCCTACTGCATCTCCCTTCGTAAGTACTTACACTCCAGATCCTATGGTCGCATTCTGAGATATCGATCTTAGACGATGGAGTCCGTTGGTGGATCTCTCTAGAGTTCGGAATACCCATATTCAAGCTCATCTGCAATGTCCCCTAGTATCCCTACATAGACGCCATAGCTTTGTCAAATCCTACCAGCAATGGTTCACTTGATGAGAGGCTGATGTATTGGCCATATCTTCCTCACATCAGAATAGAAATGTCATGTTTCATAAATCTAGACCTATTTCATGATATATTGATACCTTTGTTGTCTGTGATAACAGATGCGGATTGGAGAGAAGTCCCCGAGGCGGTTGATCATGCATCATGCATCATGTTCCATATGGCATGCGTACATATCAAGTCGGGCGGTTGCGCACGGTCAATCTGGGCTTGTGCCCTTTGCTCACCCACTGGCATCCATGCGAATCGGGGGTTATATCAATTGAAGTTGTCACACCGAATGCTTCTCGAGATTATTGATATTCCGATATGCGAGCTTATGATCAGGTGGTCCAGTCATATGAAAGAAGAGATGAAGGGCCTTTCAAACTCCTTTACTCTCCAGCCCGAGTAATCCTGCGCTCCGAGACTCTCCAGTCAGTAGTTGACGCGTAGCGCTGAAGTTCTTGGTCTAGCAAGGTTCGTCTAATCTCAGGGTCACTCTCTTCTTGTCGATCAGATGACGTAATGCGCGCCAAATCAAATACAGCAAAATGTCTCAATCCGATAGTCAGGTTTTGGGAGTTGTGCTGATTGTCCGCCACGGAGATCGTCAAGGGTTTTATCAGGATCCCGACACATATACCCCTACTGCTACCGCCATCACGCCCCTCGGAAATGTAAGTCATTTACTCGGTTTGATATATCATGCCTCTGACAACGGGGATAGGCAGAAGAGTACCAGTTAGGCACTTATTTGCGAGCAATATACCTCAATGCGACGTCTCCGTCTTATATCCCGGGAATCAGCACTGGGCTGTTCAATCAAACCCAAGTGTTCATTCAAGCAGACTTAGGGGGCGAAGATGGTGTAGTATACGACTCATGTGTCTCTCTGACTCAGGGACTATGGCCACCGACGACCAGTAATGATATCACCTTGGCAAATGGCACGACCGTCACGGCACCTCTTGGAGGATATCAGGCATGTTGATTTTTTGCCCTAACCGAAGCTGCTATGTTAACCATATCAACTTTAGTATGTCCCTAGTAAGCTCTTGATTTTTTTCGGAGATTAGATCCTCAATAATGTCATTGCAGTCGAGACGGTTGATCCGAACGAGAGTGTCTCTCTTGAAGGATTTGAATACTGCAACGTATGATTTCCCAGTGTTAACATGTTCTGCCTCAGGCTCTGTCTGACTAAGGATCCAGAGCTTCAACACTCAAACCACTGATTTCTACAACTCATCTGAGTTCCAGCAAAAGGCTGCTGAAAGTGCAACTTTCTTAAGTTTGTTGCCGCCTTATTTGGACGGTCGATCAGTCACTTTGCAGAACATGGTGAGTCGTTGATCACGCCAAATATGAATAAGTTCAAAACTCACGTCGATTTTCAGTGGAATGTGCGTTTGTGCAGTTTATTGTCCTATCTACCTTCCGAACTCCATGATCCATAGATTTTTGATTTCATGAACGTTCAAAGTATTCACAATGCTGCTTTCGCAAAAGCGCTTCCTCCAACGTTTTTGGCGCAGGCAAGGGCACTTGCTAATTGGCACGAATACAATGTCTTCAGCTCCCCAAGTATAGATGGCATCGGAAACAGTAAGTTCTTCGTTTTTATCATGAGCTGCGATGCCTCACAATCTCGTCAGTTGCGGGACAAACCCTTCTTCCCACCATACTCAACGGATTCTCCGGAATCATGGATCCGACTAATCCAGTCAAGCTCTCCATCACTGCTATCGCCTACAAACCGTTTTTGTCGTTTTTCAATATGTCAGGTGTAGCAGAGGCAAACCCTCAGCTTGCCGGCATCAGTATGTACAATAATAATTTACGCCAGGGATTTTCTGACAAAAAAACAGTTAACTATGCTGCTGCACTGGCGTTGGAAGTGCGCCAACCGTCATCTGGAGGGGAGCCTGTGATTCGCTTCAATTTCAAGAATGGCACCGATTCTGACTTCATCACATATAATTTCCTCAATCGCACTGGAGATGTCCCCCTATCCGCATTCATCGAAACGATGGCCGTAAGCTACACTCGCGTTAACGAATCAATATGTCCTCATTCATTCCTATAGCCCGCTTCCCTCAACACTACTGCACAGTGGTGTTCCGTATGTCAGAATACACAAGATCGGGGCTGCGCAGCATTGACTCTCGCTTACGATCAGGGGCATGCCGCAGCTCAACCGCGCATTAGTCCTGTCGGGGCCGGGTTCCTTGGTGCAGGTTTAACAGTGGCTGTAGCTGCACTGGCGCTCGGGACTCTTGCATTCCTTGGCCTCTTGAGCGTCGGGAAATTCTCAAAGCGCTCAGACAACAAAGTGAGTATGACTTGCCAAATGCAAACGAGGAGGTCTGATACCATGCCTTCGACAGAGCGAGTTACAGGACTAGTTAATCAGTTGGACATTCCATCCCAAATGAGGGCGAATATATAGGCTTTCGTAAGAGATATTATGGCATGGATTTCAACTGTATATTAGTTCGATGAAATGATATGATGCATGAAATGTATACAATGTGCAAAGGTTGTCCGTGAGCGCATTCCTTCTATCGTGATGTGAGTCAAGTGAGTCATCGGTCTGAATATCAGATTTCATCTCCATTCGTGCTCTTCATCATCGGGAGCGTCATAGTCTACATCGGAGCCCTCCGAATGTTCGTGAAACATGTCTGTTGAATCAAGAGAAAGATATCAGCACTGCTCAAAAACAATTGATACAAGATGAATACCGCTTCCATCGCTATCTTCTTCATCGTCAGGATAATCGTTCTTATAATATTCTTCGGCTAGGATTGGTTTAAATATACTGGGTTGGCGTAGAAGGAGACGAAAACTGACCATTCGAGTCTTCATCCGCTTCATCTTCCTCTTCAGAGTCAGTATCACTATCATAAGGATCGGTGAGGGAAGGTGGAAGTCCCGTTCTGAGAATGTCAAGATCAACACAGTTGCCTCAATTAAAAAGATGATGGTGACATACAGAGTTCCAACGTTGGCAGCCGCAACCCATTCGTTGAGAGTGGCAGGACGTCGGTAAAAAACGTCCCACACGTAATCATCACCTTTCGAAGTATCTGGAGGAGTGTTGACACTGGCTTGCGAAGACGAAGCAGTAATATCTTGCACTGAAAAAATGGAAGCTATGGAGGCGCCAAAAACTTGCCAATGTGGGGCTTACAACTTAAATATTCATTTAGCATGGGTAAAAAGCTCTCCATCTCTGCGTCAGCCGTAGGTGAATTGCTTGAGGCAGCAAGGACAGCATCGTACATCTTGAAGTCACTCTTAGGCGGTACATCTCTCCAAGATATAACTTTAGGCCTTGAGTATGGGTAAGCATATGAACTTGATGATGTATAGGGCAGTACATACGGGCTCGTAGGAGCTCTCCGCCTACCATTGTCCTCTTCAGCGACTGGAAGTATAGTATATCTTCGGTCGTCAGTTGACTGCGGGCGTGGGCTCGCCGCTGGCACTGAAATTTTCTCTGGCGCAGTAGTATCTTTCGGAACCAAATTCTCAGAAGGCTCTTGGGCAAGCTTTGATATTTGAGACTATGCATTACAAACAGAAGTTATTATCGCTCTGTAAGGAACGTGACGGTGTTATGGCATCCAAACTCACCTGTAGATTCTGGTGTAATCGCTCGTCTTCCCATGCGTCCTGCTCTACAGTCTGGGCGAATTGAAAGACATCGATACCACCACGCGATTTTTTTCTTCGTACGCCAGATTCGACCACTACGGTGCGCCGATTCAGATGACGTCTGGATCCTCATCCCCAGTAAAGGATTCACAACTACACACCAAGTGCATCAAGAGGCTCTTCGTTTCTCTTGCGTTTGATGCGGAGAATTGTATATGCTTGATTGTGAGAGTTCATTTGGGATATCTATCTAAGACCAGAACTGATGCAATGAGAACTGTTATGTATAAGAGTTTGTGAGGAAGTAGCTAGAACTTCAAGCTTCAGGCCTTTTGGCTAGAACTTGCTTGGAACAAGAGTGACAACACAGATCTGTGCCACAACTGATCGGCACGTGACATAAATACCAACAGCACCTAACCCAAGGATAGGGTTACGCGTCGATGTCACATGCCTAGCGAAAGCTGTCTCCTCAATTGCTGCCAATAATCTTGCGTTTATGGAAGTAACATAGCTGCAGGGGTTATCTCTCAAATAAAAAATCATACACAGGCAATACTCTTCTGATTATTCAAACTTCACAAGATTCTCACTCTTCACCAACTGGCTCAGCCTTTCCTGGACTTCCTGCTGTCCTCCACGCGGCAAGAATAAGCTCAACAACATCATCTACATTCTGACCTGTTTTGATGCTTGTGAATACCGTCGGTCCATCTCCACGCATGAGTTTTGAATCGCGCTCCATGACTGCAAGGGATGCATTGACGTATTCCGCGATGTCGATCTATGCCGGAAGAACTGAGCTAAGGCACAGGTAAAGAAGACCAAATTACCTTGTTGATGATGAGAAGATCCGACTGCGAGATTCCTGGGCCCCCTTTGCGTGGAATTTTATCCCCTCCCTTTAACGATTATGAGCCGTAGATCAAGCTTCTTATGCAAAGAGAGCTCACAGCAACATCAATAACATAGACAATGTAGTCTGCTAGCTCTCTCGAGTAGTTAGCTGCCAAGTTATCCCCTCCACTTTCTACGAAAAGCAGCTGGCATTCATACTTGGCTTGCAGTGTTTCTAGTGCGCCCATATTAGCACTGATATCCTCGCGAATGGCGGCATGTGGACATCCTCCAGTCTCGATGGCCAAAATACGGGAAGTGGGGAGAGCTTTATTCTTGATCAGAAATTCCTGATCTTCTCGAGTAAAAATATCATTCGTCACGGTAGCTTGATAAAAATGTGATGTGAGTTCGGGCAGCAATATATATGCTCAGATTTGTACCAATATTGTATTCTCTGCGGAGTCGTTTGCAAAGAGCTAGTGTCAAAGCCGTCTTTCCAGAACCAACGGGACTACGTCAATCACTCAGCCATACTCCAAAACCGCCATGGATAGGGCCATCATCAGCTTACCCGCCGATTCCAATTGTAAACCCCCGTTCCTCAAAGTTTCTTGACGAATAATCTGGAAGATCTCGCTCAGAGAACTTACCTGGTTCCGAGTTTATCTGTCACCGGAAATGTCCAAACGAAGAGCATGTCGGTGCACACTTACCGGGATGTTCCAAGTGTTCGTGGGTGTGGCCATGCTCCTGACTGTCATGACTATGTAGTACTCCTCCTGTCTCATGGGAGTGTGTCTGCCCGGATTGACTTTGTGACGACGAGCTCAAGCTATTAATGAATTGGACACTCATTGCGAGAGAGATTGCAGTGCAAGGTGTAACAATAATTAATATGCTAACGCACCTGCCTGTGATAAGACTATCTTGGGACGGAGGCTTTCCACAATCGGTGCCGCGTTGCCGAACTCCGATCACGGTTAAAGTGCCCCAGTGCTGCATGCATGATACCTTGAAATTCCTGGATGAAACGAACCTCAACCTCTCTGGTCTCATATTCCAGTTCAGAAGATGAGGAATCACGGAACATCCCTCCCCATAAGAAAAAGTGATCTTTTTTATATCTCGAAACTCAAGAGAAAGCTGAGTCTCAATCCAGGAGGCTACCATCTCTTTCCTCGAGTATCATTGTCCCAGCACCAATTGACAATCCAGCTCTTCATCAAGGTCGAGTGCGTATTACACCCCACGTCGAAGGTCAATACCCTGCATACATATACGTGTCGGTCACATTTGCGCGCAAATCGACATTTTATACGTTGATCGAACAAGCTTTCCGATACACCAAGAGACACGTCCCAAGTGCGCATCCGATAGGCATACATTGTGCCAAAAGCGACAAGGCTACTGGAACGACTGGATTAAAGAAGGCTGATCAATTGGAACTGCATATCTCGCTATCAAGGCCAATATTTCTACGAGCCCATCAGCGAGACGATCTAAAGCATGCTATCAAGCACCTTGCAGGTCATCATAGATCGTGTGTTTTCGCGTCATTGAACATAAGTATTCATTCTCTTATTTGTGAGATAGGTTTAAAGGATCTTTCGCGACTTTCGCTGAACTGACGAATGACGAACGTACAAGAACTTTCCTTACGTTGGAGGTCGGAGCTGGACATGGCGAGGTAAAGGATTTTCAATAACCCGATTATTTTTCTAACTTCCATGGTTTAGTTGAAGAAGATGGTGGATAAGTTGGACCCAATACTTCGCTCTATACGCCAAAAAGAATTTTACAATCAACCCAGATTTCATGCTTCATTCGCTTGGGCTCTTCTTGAGGATGTATCGTCAAAGAATATCCTCCAAAACAGCAATACGGTGGAACCACTGACGAGTTCTGTTTCTCCTATGGAAATGGAATCGTCAACAAACGCACATTCGTTGCCTACACCTCCCTCTGCGCCCGAAATTTCGTTGGACGAGTTTAATCGCATACCGCGGTTTCCGGACGATCTGATCCCCTCATTAAATGAAAATTTTGGTGAAAATTTGACTTCCCCGAGAATCGGCAGTTTCGATGTGGCAAGCATCACGATGAAGATTGGAAAAGATATTTATACGTTCCCATTGGAAGGTACAATGATATGACGAGGGGTGGTTGCGACTATAGTGGCAGACTCATCTAGCTTCATGCTGGGCCACGATTTGCAATTGATCTAACACTGATCATATTTGACTATCTGTAGGCGTGATAACGATAGCAACATTCCTTCCGCTCCCTGTTGCCTGATCGAAAAGATTAACTAGCTTCACATCCATGCTCTGATTGTGAGACAGCGGTTGCTGTAGTTCCTCGCGCACCCAATCATATCGATCTATCAGGATCAGACTTTCTATGAGCGGACCCAGTAAACATCGCAGAACATGAAGAACGCTGAGACCACTCTCCAACTGCTTGCGCCGGCGCTCATCCTTAAGATAATCTGGTAGTTGGTGAGAAATACTTTCGAGATGGAAGTCCATTTTTTCTGCTGCACGAACAAGGAATGTGTTCCAATCCCTGTAAGCGGCATCGTTAAGTTTGCCGAGGCGCTTGTTCTCTGACGTCTCGCCCACTCCTCGAAGTGTTTCCTCATCTTGCTTATTGGCGCCAGAACCATCTGTGCCTGTGGTCCTGTTGCGTGATGCATTGTCTTCGGGATTTTTTCCTTGATTGGCGATGGCCTGGAGTATGGGCTGTAAAAGTGCGCGGTAGACAACTTTGCGGATTGCGAGCTCAGCTTTTCGTTGAGAAGCAGTATTCCGTAGCCATTGTGACGGTATCTGAGCGGCAAGGTGACGGGAGGCCAGCGAGAGAACACCACCTCGCTCACGAAGAGCGCTCGACATAGGGAAATCTGCGTGATAGATGGTCTTATAGATCAGAAGTTCGGGAATTTGCAACGAAGATACACACGCACCGTGGGGTGTCATCAAATTGTAACAACAACCGACGACAAACAGACTGTGCGCATTCCAGATTGATCGGGTTTGCTCCTGATTTGTGCTGATTGCATGTTTCGAGAGGAAAGTCCGCAAGATATCAAGGGTGAGCGATCCACATGCGTGCAAGGCAACAAACAGCACAGGGGTAAGGTCGAGGACCGGATCTACATGGGGATAAGGAACATTATCTTGCTCTGCGCTAGCCTCGGGGCCGTCGGACAGAAGCCAGTCTTGAATTGACAAGTCTAATGACTGAGGAGTGATGTGGATCGTCTTGTGTGTAAGAGACCCCTTCAACGACTGCGTAAACTCGGTATTATTCACGCCCGGTATTTGGTTCACAATTTTAAAAGATCGGGTAAGCTTGAGATTGTTTTCATCATCATTTTGGCCCTCTAAAGTAACGTTTTGATCCGTTTGCGTTTTCTCCCGGCGGTTCTTCCTTGTCGCAGACTTGGCTTTCCAACGCTCCGCTCCAGAGGTCTGAATTTCGTTAAAATCGAGAGCTAAGACATGCAGACCCTGCTCTTGAAGCGAGCGAGAAAGATATCCCTATATGCCATAGCTTAAGATTAGCGCCTTGGAATGATCTGTAAGTAGTAAAGGATAAGGATGCCATCAAGGAGAGAATATGCCGCGTTAACGCAAAAACAAGTGAAATTAAACGAACTTGGCCGGATCCAATGTCAACCACACGAGATACTTGTTGCAAATTCCCAGAGCGCAAAAACGAGGAGATAAAGGCAGACATACGGTCGACTTCATGCTCCTTCTTAGGGGACATGCCATACGTGCGACCGGTGATAAATCTCGATGAACCTACAGTGTCGTTTTGAGTGATCTAGTGCAGAATAACGAAACAGATCGGCGAGGAGAAAGGCTAACCCGATATCGCTGTAATTGGGGATAATTGGCGATTGAGTTCAAGGCGGAGGACGGTGTCTATGAGAGTGCAGAGCTCCAGGGGAAGTCCATTACCCAAACCTACGTTCTGTTTGTAACAGTATTAGGCTCCATATTAACGCATTGATTATACGCACACTCTTGTCCTGGTTGGGATGAACACCATTGGAAGGGAAGGTAGTCGGAGGATTCTCGACGCCGTGACTAGATGCGGAGTATCTCAATAGTTGAAGCCATTTAGGCGTGGCGCAAGCATTATCATCGTCGGATCCTATGGCCCATGGCCACCACGATTCCCATATTGATGGGACTGCGAAATCGGAAGACGCGATGTCATTTGGGTGAGTGACAAGAAGCGAAGTGATCAAAGGAGAAGATAATGTATCAAAGATATCTAATGTTGACATTAGTCTTGTGCGAACAAAGTCAGCATTTCTATAGGATGAATTGAAATATAATTGTTTTCAGTGGCTACTTACAGAGGCGTATGATGGTCACCCTGAATGGTGCAAACTTGAAGGAGGGAAAGATAAAAAATTATTGAAGTGAAGTTCAGTACGGGGTCCCTGGGGTCTCCGGGGCAGGGCGTTGGCCGAGGTGGCCGACTTCTCATTCGGTATCACCATTCACTGGAGTCGTCGCAGTCATAGTTCTCGACTCCCAGGTCTCATCTCATGGTATAAAAGTCAAGTTATATTTTAATCATTCTCACTTTCATTTCTGCAATGTATGCACCATCTCCCACCCTATCACTAATCTGCTCTCATTCTTGGTCGTGTTTCCCAGCTTTGCTACTCATTCTCGCTATCACCGTGCTATGGATACTCTCGGATCTCATTCTCCTGCTCACGAGGCAATATTTTTCACCTTTGCGTTCGCTACGCGGACCACCTGCCAGCTCTTTCCTGCTGGGAAATCTTCCAGAAATGTATCACCAAGAAAATACAGGACTTCTGGCTGAATGGGAAGTTACTTATGGTCCGGTGTTCTCCTACCAGGGATTTTTTAGAGGTTCTCGTTTAATCACGCTCGATCTCGCTGCCACTGCACACATTTTAACCAAATCTGACACATATCAAAAGCCTGATTTTGTCCGTGACAACCTCGCCTCCATGGGTGCTGGGCATGAAGGAGTCTTGACTACAGAAGGAGATGTCCACCGAAGACAGGTAAGATTAAGCCCACCGTCTCGCTGCCGTTAATATATTGTCCTATTCAGCGTAAAATCCTGGTGAGTTTGACCTTCTGCAAGTGTGATATATATGCATGCCCTCTTCAACTATGTGGCATGTACAGTGTGCATTGCCACTTCGTGAGTCGCGACTTATGAAGTGGGAAAAGTCTCTTGCTTCATGAGTCTCAGCAAGATTTTTCATATTGATCGACTTTTGAGTTTAGGCTCCTGCATTTGCCGGAGGCCATATCCAGACGCTTACTCCTATATTTTGGGACAAAGCTTCTCAAGTGAGCTTCTCTACGGCATCTGGATAGTGTTCAATAGTTTATGTTCTTGACTTGCAGTTGCGAGATATATGGGTGCGAATGGTTCAAGACCAGGAAACTAGCCTCCAGTCAGAAACAGTTGACGTTTTGTCATGGCTTTCGAAAGCAACGCTAGACGTTATTGGCCTTGCAGGTATAATTTGTACCGGATTGCCAATTTGCCCAGCATCCTGACCGAGTCATTAGGTTTTGGATATGCATTTAATGCACTAGCAGGAGAAAATAATGAACTTGCAGATGCTTACCATATTATATTTGCTACTGCCCGAAAACTGGCACTCCGCACAATATTGGAATCATGGATCCCCGTTCTGAGAAAATTTGTGAGTCTGTTAAATACCCGTCAGCTTTTTGACCTCAGGAGCGTGGGTAGCGGCGTCATAACGCAATAATGGAGGAAGCTCATGGACACCTTCAAAGAATCGGGATTGAACTCATTGATGAACGAAGAAAAGCTATTCTCTCCGAATCAAGCAATAAGCCCATCAACATGTCAAGTCATCAGCCTCTTCAGCGAGATCTTCTGAGCGTCCTCGGTGTGTGGTCGTTTCATTTTTCGCTCCCTAATTCCGTCGTTGAAATTACCGCGCGTCAGTGCGTTCCAATCTTGCATCGTTCGCGTCCCAGCGGATGAGTACATCAGAAGTATTATGCCAAATATCCACCTTCATGATTGCCGGTTACGAAACGTCGTCTTCAGCGCTCACTTGGTGCCTATACGCCCTTTCGAAATCACCTCATTCCCAAGACTCCCTGCGGAAAGCTTTGCATACCATCCCCCGCGACTCATTGACATTGGACGATGATGTCAACAAACTAGAGTACTTGGATTGGGTAGTTCGTGAGACTCTGAGGTTGCATGCCCCAGTAACGTGGACAATGCGTAGCGCGATGGAAGACGATGAGATTCCAGTTCAAAGACCATTCATCGATAAAGGTGGGAACACGAGAACGTCCATCAAGATTAACAAACACGATATCATCACGATACCTATCCAGGCTATCAACAAAAGCCAGTCCATATGGGGTGGGGATGCTCAAATGTTCAGGTACGTCTTTCAAATCTCTCTCACCCCCATTCATCACGAGCGCCACAGACCAGAACGTTGGCAAAATCCTCCTGATGAAATAAAGGCCATACAAGGCCTCTATTCAAATACTCTTACTTTTCTCAGTGGGACTCGCGGCTGTATAGGATACAAGTTCGCGCTTGCCGAGTGAGTGATTGCTATTTTGAACCCTTGTTTACTTTTCATGCCATTGGTTGGCGGATCCTTCTTCGCCTACGATCCTCGCCTTTTCTATTGGCTCAACTCGATGGGATTCCCAGACGGTGCCGCTACGTCATCCATTTCTCGTCTCGATACCATAATTCGGTCACGAGTTCAGCCAGACTTATCCTCCATGCTATAATTGAACCCGCGATGACCATATCAATAACATCCTACTTACTGGTATTTTTGTCACATTCCAGGATCAAAATCTTCCTTTATACACTAGTGCGCGACCTCGAGTTCTCTATAGATCCTTCGATGGTCATCCAGAAGACATTTAAGTAAGTGTGCACCTGGCAATTTCCGGATCTCTTGCGTTCTTAATTATCCGGAGAGTTAGCTTCTTTATCCTTCTTTCACCGCTTCGCTCCAGTTCTTAATTTAGTACCTTCTTTTGTTCTTTCATTCTGATATTAAGATATATCGGCTGATATACCGTTCATCCTTGTCTAGTGTGGTTGCTCGTCCTGTGGTAAAATCGGAAGCCATCCCAGGCAATCGAATGCCCCTCATAATACGACCAGTTTCCACACCATCAGCATGATTTCATGCCTGCCGTTTATTGCCCCCACCTTCATAGATAACGTTAGATTCCTCCTCGTTCTGAACGACCCTACATCAATTCCGCTCCAAATCCTCTCTATTTAAGCAACGCTTGGCGACCAGGTATCCTTTCCGGCGGCCTCTAGCAATCCGATCCGCGGAAATTCATTGAACTTGCATGTATCCGTTCTCAGAACAAGCGCGTCCTTCTCGGTTTCTCGGCTGTTTGTTTGAGGGGATATGGTGGGAGAAATATCTGAATCAATATCGTTTACGATCTGCGGCAAGAGGGAAATAGCAATCGAGGTGATTCAGGAACAACGAACTCTTTCTTTGTGTTTGTCCAATTTCTGAGCGAAGTTGCATATTGTTGACTCTCTTGTTTGCGAAATTCATTGTGATACAGGTCATAGATTTGTGTCTATATCAACGTCGGATTTGCACGTATTGTACGGGACATTGATCACCAATAACACCATCTGCATCACTCACGATCACTTTGCTGCCGCATCGACAGTAAGATGGTAAATGACCGATAATGAATCAAACACGTTACAGCATCTTGTTTTTGATGTTCCTTACTTACATACCTTGATCCCATAGGGCTATGAGTTGCGTTCCTGAACGAGTATTGTATGTATAAGATGCTGGTAGTCATCACGACACTCCTCTCGGTGGCCGTTCCAGCGCTTTTGAATTTTGAGGTCGTGCCAAAGTCACCACATAACAGTTCGGGCAACCATCTATAGTGTCAAATCTGTACAAAATTATGCTGGGGGATCGTGACGGTAATAAACCAGAGAATGTATTGAAAAATGATCTTGGCTTGATTTGCTGGCGCTCTTCCGCTCTTCCGGCCCTCTCACCCAGGTGTCCCACCACCGTATGATCATTCGACAAAGATGGTTAGTACATCCAGTGCCGATGAAGTCATGATGGGAATGCTGACCCACCTTGGCGAGGACTTCCAGCCATGTGGGGGTGGATAAGTTGCGAGACTCGCCTGAAAAGCATCTGATCTTGTTTACCGAAGACGATCGCATAATTGTGCCTCACTGTTTCCCGCATCCTTCCGGAGGTTGGTGTAATAAAATAGTGATAATTATTATTGAGAATATATGGTATACGTAGGATAAGGCGGCTCATATTGCGTGGAGATTATTACATTACAGTCAAAGGGAGGGGACCCTCATGACCGCGAGGGGAGCAACGGGAGGATTTGTATTCCAGAAAGGTGAAGAAGCGGCAGTAGGAAGGTGCACACTGCGAGATAGAAGCGAGGTAAGGTCGGATGCAGATGCGGTGCGAGTATACAAGGTACACATCGTTTGTAGCATGTGCATCGTAAGTGGGAGCCGGACTCGCAGCAAAAAACAGCCGGATCCCGGTGATCAGAAAACTCCTGAAGCCCTGGCCGACCAAAGTAGCATATGTGTTTTTATCAGGCAATGAGGCCGAGGGTTTTGGGATTCAAGAAACGAAGAGACGAGGCAAGCAAGTCTGTCCAATGGCGGTACAGCAACTAGATGGCTTTAGGTAAGTCAGTATAATACTAATATTGTTACACACGGATTGGATTTCGAATAATTAAGGCATCCATAAAGCGAAGCTACAGTGTTAGTCACTGAGCAGCCGAAAAAGCTGACCCCGAATTGGATGAAGAATGCCCATCGCTATAATAACTATGCGATTCAGCAGAGTGCACAGGTATTCTCGCAGCACTTTGCTGTGGACTCGGGAGGAAGCTGGGCGACAGCGACGAATGATGATGCTGAGAAGAATACAACGATGGCTGATGATGATGGCCATGTAAATTATGTGATGCAAACGGGTTGGGCGAAAGAGACGGAGGTGCGGACATAGGAACTCCAGAAGGAATGAAATGGGTGGATTGTCCTCCGCTGCTGGAGTGGTGATGGCCGTGTCCTGGAACGTAGGACAGCCCGAGTCTATTCTGGGAGAAATCTAGGCTACCACCTGATCCGCCTCCGGCGCTGTTGCCGTTGTATTGGTGCGATGAACGCGCAGCAGAGGGCTGAATGCCGAGTAGGTGCCGAGTAGATCCAGCATACTCACCGGGAGCAGAGTTGTGGCTCTGATGAGACGAGGGGATGGACTGCAGAGACATCGGATGATACAACTGTAAGCTATCTGCTGGTACAGATGCCCGGCGTGCGACAGAGTCGATCATACTAGGCACGGGCGCTGTGCGGGTGGATGGGGGATACGGCGCGGATGTAGTAGGTCCTGACGCTGCCCTGTGCGCTGGAGCCAAGATTCTGCGACGTGCCTGTTGGATTCATGTAAGTAAAGCCGACGGAGTAAATGAACAAAACACCGACATTAATCATCCAATTGGATACCTGGCTCATGCTCAATCCAGTTGCATGGCACAATTGTTTTTTCTCCTCTTCACTGGGGTATGGGTGATCGGAGTGACGGTGAAGCCATGCTTTAAGGTAATCAGTTGTTTCTTTGGGTAGCTTGCCGCGCTTCCTTGTCGGGCGATCAACGAGAGTGGAACTAGGAACGGTTTGGGGGGAACGAGGAGAAGTAGCGGCAGCAGATGAAGGAGCCTGCGAGCTTGACATTGGACTCGACGTGTACGCAGAATTATTGTTTCCGTTGGTGTTGTTGTTGTTGGAGGGCAAAACAAAGTCCTGGTTTGGGAAAGTCCAATCGTCTTTCACTCCTGATGAAGTCGGGAAAAGCCTCCGGTCTTGTTGGCCAGAGATCCGAGCCGAACTGGTATACATCTGCGATTGAGAGAGAGAGGTATTATATGCAGGGTGACGACCGTTATCGTCGTATTTCACGGGACCACCGGGCGACAACTGTCCCGGTGTAGAACCAGGCCGCGCGATCCCAGAAGGAGAACCACTCCAATTTTCGCCCTCGACGTACGTTGCCGCGGATACCCCTTGAGATCGCAGATCAGGGGTCAATGGAGACGTAAAATTCGAGGCAGAAAATTGAGAACTAGATGGTGTGGCACTGGAAAGCGCTGTATTAGGGTATGGCGATGATTCTCCGTAGCTGTAGTTGAGATGGGTATCCGCGGTCAATCTGGGGCGGCCAGAGACTCGGTCCTCTTCTTGGGTATCCGAAGAGGGAAAATGGTATGAGCTCAGACCCGAGTGATTAGATGATGCGTGCGACCTTCGGGCACTAGCGGAAGGGTATGGAGATGGCCTGTAACGGGTATGTGATTCAGCTGAGATGCTGGGCAGGGAAGCGCGGCGAGGCTCGTTGCGGAATGGGTCTTCAAAAGTGGTAAATATGGAGGGGAGCTGAACCTTGGGGTTATCAAGACCAGATTCAGCTGTGGCCTTGTCGTCAGAGTGACTATTATTCGAAGAATCAAAATTCCAAGAATTTTGATCATCAGAAAGAGAAGGACGAGACCGATCCGGCTGGGGGGAACTGGACGGTGACAACGGCCGTTTCTCGCCACGAGAAGGGGCGCTACTTTCTGTGTCTGCGGCAGATGCGGTGGAGCTGGACATTCGACGAGCAGAGTGAGCGGTACAGTCTACGTCCGACTCTGGAGAGCTACGGAGAGAGGAAAAGACGGAAAGTCACGGTAAGAATTGTGTGGAGAGTTCCCCGGTGAAAACATAACCCACATGATGGCCGGAGACGCGCAATTGGACAGGTCGTCTGGAAAAGAGACGTGTTCGCTCTTTGGATCAATCCTGCCGGGCAAAACTTCAGTCTTGACACTCAAGCTCAAGTTCAAAGCCGGATTCGAAGAAAGAAAGGTAAGAAGTATTTAAAGAAGAGAGAAAGAGAGACATTGACAGGGAGATCTTGACATATGACAGCGGCTTATGCAATCCGATCTAACACACGAAACCGAAAGGCAAAAAGAAAAGACCAGGAACGGGATCACTCACAAGGACAGTTGGAGCTGGGCGACGTTGTAGGAGTTGATACCAAGCGATGAACCAGATTTTTGCTCGATCATTTGAACGATTTGAGGTCAAGGAGGGAGGACCAAACTTGGGTGATTGGGGAGATGATGCGACGGGATTTTAAGAGGGGAGTACCGAGTCGGGTAATTAGAGCGAAAGGTATGAAATAAGATCGCTGTGCAGGCACTAATTAGTGGTGGGAAGGATATTATTTACCGGTCATTTCCTGGTCATTTCAGCATTCGGACCAACCACTGCGGCGAGGGGATGTCGGTAGCGAATAGGAAACATGCTCCTCGATATATTCAGTTTTACATTCTATTTTCTTGTATTTTGAACCAAATACCCTCCCGAATTAGCACATTCACCACAAAATAATGCTGTGCATACCCCAATTAATCACCACGCGTTCGATGCTGGATGACCATTTTTCATTGCCATGGCACACAGCTCCTCCTCGGTCCCGTCGCTCCGTCTCTCTCGATGTGCCCTGATAGTTTACAGCACCCTGTGGGTGAGGCGTTAACCTTGCCTCGAGCTCTCATCAAACGGTACCGTAATAGGAGCACACGCCCTCCCGTTTGCCTTTCCTATGGCTCCCTGTTTTCTGTTCGAAATCTATCCCGCATCGCGACCGGTATCATAGGTACGATCCATAACGAAATTCTCCACAAATGGTCATATTACCGCCCGTGGCCTTGAGGCCTCGAGACAACAAGTTTCAGATCTTCCAGGATAAAACGGACCAGCGCCACTTGCAATTTTGCCTGCTTCAGGCACCCTTTCGGGCGCGCGGAGTTTCATTTTCAGACCAGCCGCTCCAATAGGGTTCAAGAACTTTTTCAGTTGCACTGCCCGATTTCGGGCTGTGCTAAAAAAACTTGAGCTGGCCGGGCAGCCGGGAGTCATATTCAGGCCGAGATATCCTGCCAGCCGACATATGTCGCTTTGCGAACCGCGCCTAGTCGGGCACATATGTTCTTCGGATTCTGCCCGCCAGGCCCAGCATGAGATAAATATCTCGTAACTCTCCCCCACACGTTTGGACAGGGATCGACAAGGCCATCTGATCAAACCGAGATCCACTCAGCCCTCCTCGAAATTGCCAGCGATTGCCCTGGCCCATTCCACTTTTTTTTCATCCCACCTTCCAGCCCATCATCACGTAAATACCAAGCCGATATCAAATTCGATACAGAAAGCAAAATGCTTGATAGAGAAAAATATCACAAAATCACTATAGATCCATATCTGATGATGATTCAACAAAGATCGCGCCCCGAATAACCCCCACGCGTCAGCTTGTATCACGAGCACTTGCTGACCCTGCTAATATCTTGTCTTTCCCCTTAATCTTGTTTTTCCCCATTATGCCCTGCAGCAGATGATTAGCCTTCGCCCGTTCCTTCTCCGACACTTCCACTCCATCCAACATTCTGATATGTGGACAAGCGCGCATAACCAACCCTCGGTAGGCCAGGCGGCCGACATATGCATCATCCGGAAGGTCCCGGCGGAATTTCGAGTCGAGTTCTTGCCATCCATACTCCGATGTTTTCTCACCCCTTGGATGACCATCCCCTCCGCTACCACCGCTGTTGTTCTCGGAAGGCTGCAATGCCCCAGGCACGTCTCTCACAAGAAGCGGAAGGTACCACCCGAGAGTACAAGGATTCATCCTACACAGTATCGTCCATTAGCACACTTTCCCCAGGCGCACAAGGCAAATCCCGAAGAATGTGGCGCACCTAAAGTCCAGCATTTCCGCATCTGGCATACGCTGTAATACACGGATCAGCGGTTTGGTACCCTTTAAGCGCGACCCAATTATGGTCAGCTTCTTGAGTCTTGTGAGCCCTTCCAGAGGTTGCGCCTCCTCTAAAAAGTTGTAGTTGAGATTCAGCACCCGGAGATTGGGAACCAAGCGAGAAAGGTCGCGTGGAAGGGAGGTCAGCCGACATGCTGCGGCTTCGAGGTACACCAGATTGTAGCATGGCTCCTCGATAAAATCAGCTCTGAGTTTATTTCCTGGAATCAAATGATAAGCTCGAAGAACGCGGGGCGGCGGAGGGTCTGACAGTCACACGCACCAGAAAGATACAGCCTTTTCACATCGCGAAATTGACGCGTCGAAAGATTACTGCAGATCACCATCATTATCGCCGCATCAAGACATCAAGAACCAGGCACGCATAATGAAAGATTCCGTCAGCAAAACGTTATCATACTCCAACGCAAGTGTACAAAAGTAGAACTCACAAATCACGACAACTTTGATTTCGCATGCTCAGGTTCTCAAGTTTAGCCAAGCGTTCCGCCTTTACGAGAGTTGCAAGCGAATTGTTATCCACGTAGAGCGTTCGGAGGTTCGGGAACGGCGCCACATTCAGGTGCCGCAATCGATTTCCACTGACTCGCAGAATGCGCAGCCTCGACATCGACCCACCAGGTTCCAAATGATCCAACATATTGTTATCTTCGGATATCATACCTTGGTCAAGGATTTTACGGAAACATGAGCAGCATGACATACCGATATTCAAGGCAACCAGTGCAGGCAAACTCATGGCTAAAGACGATATGTCCGTTAGCCGATTGTGGCTCAAATTGAGCATTTCGAGTCTCGACCTACGGGGAGCAAGTGCCAGCAGTTAGTGAGACGGCGGAGAATAGCCCACAAACGCGACACAGCCTACCATCGGAACGAAGTGAGGTCAGCCTCTCGGAGCTGATTATCTTGAAGACTAAGTTTTACCAGACCATCCATTTTTTGCAATCCGTCGATACTAGTAATTTTGTTTCCATCCGCTCGCAGCTCCCTTAGATGTCGGAGGCATTGCAGTTCTAAGGTGATTTCAAAATAAATAAATGCTTGACCTTAAAATGTGTCAACTTACGAGTCAGCGAATCGATATCGTTGTTGCTAATGTCAAGGTTCTCGAGGTTTGAAAGATGGCTGAAAGCCGTGACACCTGTAAGGCTACGACGTGTGTAATTGTCAGCGTGTCCTCCGCGGAAGCTCCTGACAACATCGGTATCAAAGAGAACGCACAAATTAGATGCGACAGAAAGTGTCCGTACTGTCGCGGGAATCCCACTCAACCACGATAGTTGATTGTGGTTCCTGCCATGCGGGACCATCTTGTCAGTGAATGTCGCTCGATGTCGATTGTGGCATTTGATAGGATAACTCACAATATTAACGAGTCGAGTTTGGGTAAAAATTCCTTCAGCCGTGCTACACTGTCGAGTGTCTTGCGTGTTAAATCGATGTTGTTCAATTCTTCCCAGTACGGTTCAAACGGTTGCATGTCTGTGATGACTTGTACCAGTTTATCGTGAGCTAACCCAAATGACCACTCAGTCAAAAAGGTAGCATTCTGCATGCCCTTGGAGTCGACTATTCGGCTTCGTTGTGACATCGAGGACACCCTTCTGGAAGAATTGGCAACAGAGCCAGATACAGCAACTTGGCTGCTTGGTCGGCGATGTCCTAAGGGCTGCAATTCTTCTGTGGGAGGCCTTCCAGAGCTAGTGGACTTGGTAGGAGAGCCTTCGTCATCGAGATCTGTATCCCGCATCAATCCATATTCCGAAATCTTGACATATAACACACCTGTATTCTCCAGGTCATGCATCATGTCCGCTAACCGTTTTGACCTCGCAGATGGAACTAAAGAACCTTGCACCTGATCTCCATCCGACAAACTGACTTCATAATCATCAGGGGTGATTCCCCTTACACCTAGTCCACGGATCGGGCCATCTCGTTTACCATCCGAGAAACTCACTGACCGTCGATGTCCGAGTCGTTGGGCAGGTGTACGGTACTTGTCGCGGCTAACATTCTTCAAGGCGGACACTGGTGTGGCGCTGGTGCTCTTGAGCGCAGATCGTGTAGGCATTGGAGTTGCCATGATGGAGGACTTATTGCGTGTTGCAATCGGGGTCGCCAAGGCTATCACAGAGGGCGCAGGTCTGCTACGGTTTGGGGAATTCGCTGGTCGTAAAGGCTGAGGTTGATGAGGAAATTCGTCTTCTGTCTCAAGATCAACTTCTTCAGCTGTGCTACTGACCACATCATCGTTGTCGTCCGAATCAGAATCAGTCGTATGGTCATCTTCTTCCATGACCACTTCGCTCTCATCGTCTGTCGGAATGATTCGTATAGCGGCAACTGAATGACCATCGAACGAGAAAGAGGTCAAGTCAACTTCCTCCTGATCGTCCAACTCCCCATCTCCATCTTCCTCAATACGACTCACATCAAGCTCTGCATCATGTTCGTCCATATCGTGAGTATCATCAATTTCTGGACGGTCATCATTTGGCCCTCCGGAATCATCCTCCCGAAGACTCTCTATATCTCTGAAAGGATCCTCGCTCTCCGCGTCTACGTCCGTCCCAACTGTGTGGTCGGGTTGATCATCTGTAGCAGACACAGATCGTGCGGTACTTCGAACCCACTTCATCAAATCTTTATCGTAGACCATCTTCCCCACCCTCTCTGGTAGGGATGGAATGTCGGAGGGGGCAATATGCGTTATCTGGACAGGTCCAGCGTGTTTCACGAACGATGGTACGCTGCTAGTGGTCATGGTGGTCCCAGATGCTGTACTTGAGGAAACAAAACGATTCAGATCTTCATTTGTACCCGATCGAATTGAAGAGGATGGATAAGAAGGGGCTATATGCGTCGGTGGGACAAGGAGATCGGGATCTGGGGCAGAGCTCACTCTGATATGCGGAATAGGGAGAATAGCGGGAGCTGTGGCGCGAGGACGGGGTGACTCTTTGTCCTGCCAAGGAGCATCAATAGACATGTTGGATAGTTCATGTGCTAAGCTTCGATCGGCATCGTCAGACCTGTAAGATCGAGAAGGTTTTCGTGGACTCGGTTGTTGCCTCCGAGATGACGACGGCCTTCGCATTGAGGGATACTTTCGGTGACTTTGGTTTTCCTTTTCTTCGGACCAGGTACTGACCTGTGAATGGTCACCTTTGAGCGATGGTTGATGTGCGGCCGAGGTATCCTCCGCGTGAGTAGATAACGATATATCAGTATCCGCAGAGAACAGTCGCTTCGAGCCTTTCATGTCGTTCTTAATCTGTTCCATCAAATTTGCTGCTTGCAATCGGTATGCCAGAGATGAGTGAGTGCTCTGTGGAATCGATCCTGAGGCGTTGGTTGGCAATTTGCTCTTCTCACCTCTGCGAGACTGGCTGCCAGAGGGCTCAAAACCTAAAGATCAAGTTCATAAAAATGAGCGGAATAAACTGGAAATTTTTTGTGCACCTTGTGAAACTCGCCGCGAATCTTCGCGCATATGAGACTTGGTTGAAGTTGCATGAGTAGCAGGAGATTGGGATCCAGCAGTGGTTGAGATAGTAGAGAAATCGCGAGCTTGCTTTATTTGTTCCATAAGCGAGCGAGATTCACCGACGTAGTCCCTGCGAATGACTTTAGGTCTTGCGATGGTAGCACCAGCACCGTCACCCTCGCCGTAATATGCAGTGGGAGGGCTCAACTTTATGCGTTTGATACTTCGCACCGCAGAATCATCTGAAACAGTGACCTCGCGTGTTTTGGAGAAACCATGTGCACCGAAACTGGTAGGAGATCGACTTGTTTCGGCGCTCCCAGCGGAAGGTGTATTAACAGCTATAGAGTCCACCATCGCAGACAGGTGATCACGAGTGAAGGTGTCGTATTGCAGTTGGAAGAGACGTAAGCGTGGATCTGTCATTGGGGGATTGGCTGCGCTGTAGACGTTTCCAGGAGTACTTTCCGCCTGCGGAAACCCGGTGGTTGGGGGGTGTAGGCGGGGAACATTGAAAGTGAACTGACAGTCCATGCTCGATTTGTGTGCACCAAAACCAGCGGGCGACAAAGAACTCGGGGAACGCGACGAGCTACCAACACCTCTATCATTGGAATGCCTACTCACGTCACTCTCCGCCTCAGTCTGAGTGCTATCATCAGGAGTAAATGCTTGTGACAAGCGTGATGGGATAATCGGCGCGGATGAGGTATAAGGCGCCAATGCTCCGGGTTTGGCAGCGGGGGGTGAAGGAGGTTCAAACATCTTCTCCAGTGCGAGCGGACTGAAGAAATCTTTGATGGCACCTTTCTTGTTCTGTTTGCCAGGCGTTTTCGGAAGGAGTGCAACAGCAGGCATGTCCTCTCGTATCAGAAAGGTTCCCACTTGACTTGACTCTGTGGGGGATTGGATCTCTGCATCTTCCTGGTCGATGCTAGTTTGTACAAAACCTGGCAAGGGAGTGGTCAACGATATAGATTGCGTTCCCATCGAATAATTGGCTTGACTGTCTTCTTCTATCCATTCCTCGTCCAAATCTTCCGTCTGCCATTCTGGCCGCGAGAATGCTGCACTCGCCATCGAAGAAAGCCTGCTGTAAGAAACGGAATCCTGCCGTGCGGCGCGTGAGCCACGTGATCACATGTTGCTGTTGATCCACATAGGTGACTATTTGGTCTTGTTTGCATTGACCCCCACGTGTTGAAGAATCGACTGCCTTCCTTTGATATGGCCCATGGGAGGACTACTTACTTTGCACGCTCATGACATGGGCATGGTGAACCCAAGGATATCGTCGATCTCACTTCACGATAGTTATACTTCTCATTCAGATTGCGATCTTTGGGGTCACTGACAGTTCAATATTCGTACAGTAAGACACATACACGTATGGGCAACTCGCCATTTTGCAGTGACATCAGTATGTGCACTATATATTTTCAGATCATACCGTGGATCTCAATATATTCCATCTTCCACGAGATCATCCGGGGTTTACCCAGTTTTTTTGTGCAGTGCGCATCCAACCGATAGACATACTTACTGGCCCGCCTAGCATCTGCGATGGGGCGGCTCCCTGTTTCTCATCATCCCCATGACATTGTCTCATTCTATTTTCTCAACCCCAATATTTTAGCTATTCACACTTCTTGGACCTGGCTGAACCACGATCGCTTTTGCTCTCGCCTTTTCTGGTTGCAATTCTCTGAGATCGCGGTCCGTCCGGTCCATTGCCCATTCGATTGCAAAGCTGGTCTGCATACAATGATGCACATGTGAGCTTTCAAAACGCGAACTGTGTTCACTACATAAAGCTCCATCTTGTGAGTGATGTTGTTTGCTGGCGATTTCCCGCTGTAACGAAATGATCCTAGCGGCTCTTCTCTTGATCGCACTTTCTTCGCTGTCTGGGGTATTGGGTGCTACTACATGCAATGTGCTTGATTACGGTGGCGTTGCGGACAACTCTACAGATATAGCGCCAGCTATAATGTCTGCTTACACCAACTGTGTCGCTTCCAAGACTACATCCAATGCTGCAGACACCGTACTCCTGGTCCCCTCTGGAACATATGCATTAATCACCGCAGTCACACTGACCAATGTCGCGGATTTCACCATTGAAATTAACGGTGACCTGAACCTTGTGTTCAACGCTAGCTTGTCGGGCACTCTGTTTTCTTTCGATGACTGCGACAATAGTAAGTGTCTACCAGTCGCAATCACGTATAGCTCTCATTTGTCACGTATAGTCATCTGGATGGGCAGCGGCACGATCTATGGCCATGGTGATCTTTGGCGTCCAGACGAAAAGTAGGTTGTAATCCTTTTGCGCCAATCCAAGGAATTGACCCGTGTTTCGTGTAGTTTAGGCACATATGTAACGATTGTTTTCTTTGCCTGGTAGCATCTGATAACCCATTACTCTCCAGCCCAATCGTCCTCGTCTTGTACGCTTCCAGACCTGCAATAATGTGGACATGAGCGGGGTCACATTGAACAACTCCCCTATGTAATGCCGAAATCCTACGTATATCTCTTCACTGATTTTACTAATCTCCCCAGGTTCCATGTGACCATCATTGGAAACAATAATGTTGCACATGATATGCAGGTATGTGTCCATCATCTTCTGGTTAGAAACTATTGATTAGCGTCCTTAAGATCGTGGCAGATCATATTGGTGAGACAGACGGCTTCGATATGTCAGGGAACAACAACTATGTCCATGATGTCTCGGTGGAAAATGGCGATGAATGTGTGACAGTGAAAACTCCAACCGATGGGTTCGTGGCGGAGAACATCCAATGCTTCTATTCTGCAGGTGTGTAACCCCGATCTCTATTGACGCGCCATGTACTCATACAGTCAACAGGCTGCAATATTGGTTCATTTGGAACCAATGTCACTGGCGTCACGTAGGTGCTCATGTTGGGATGAATTTCACGGTTCATTAACTTATAAGGCTAGGGTGCAGAACATTTATTATAGGAACGTCACGCAGCATAATGGCGATGGCGGCATTGTCTTGAAGGTAATTTTACATTCTTTCGCCAGAAGATCTGTTGATCAGGAGCACCGCAGTCATATCCCAGCGCATCGGGTCTAGTAAAGAATGCGACATATGTCGAGTAAGTATTCAATTTTTAATGTGATTACTTCAGCACTCATTGAACGTTTTGTGTAGTTTTACCTTCGTTCGTCCACTTACCGTAAACAACGAACAACTAGCTAACATCCTTGCAGACCAACATTGCATATCCGATCCAAGTGAGTGTAGCGATTTCAGCCGCTCGGATAAATCGGACGCAACTGACATATGAGTATTGCAGGTTTCTGCTTACTGGTGCCCAAATGAAGGCTGCCCAGCAACCACCGGGAACATCACCTGGACAGATATTACCTTCAACGATATCACTGGCTCTGGCGATAATAGTACCCGGCCCATCATCCAACTGGACTGCATAGAAGGCTCCCCGTACGTTGACCGTTTACATTGATCGTCCGTAAAAACTCATGATATCAACCCCTATAGTTGTACCGATATCGTGTTCGATGTACGTGTTGACTGTGTAACAACTTCTAGATGCTGATTCAGTATCGTTTATAGAACGTGGATCTCACCAAGGAAGATGGTGTTGCAGCGACTATCCAGGTCACCAATGCGTGTGGAAGTGGTCTCGGTACCAGCCTTCCGGCATGTTGAGTACTCAGTCAAGGAAAGGTTTAGCGACACAATGGTGTATATCGTGTCCCTACAATAAATCGTAGTGATCTAGGTTATGCTTGCAATGACGGATTATCCAAAATACGCGCACGGATTTCAAATCTGGGGTGCGCAACTCAGCATCACGGCCATCACGTCAATTTCAACATCAGAGTCGCGTTTTCCATTCTACTTTACATCATCTGCATTGGACACGAATGTGGTACATGTATCGCTAATCCGGGTCCTTCAATATAGAAATTGGGCGTAAGTACAGAACCAGCTAACAAAACAGCGCTTATAGTACTAAATTACATCTACGTAGAGGTGTTGGGTGCAGTCTTTGAATCGCCTGAAGGAGGCTCGGCAGTTTGCGAGGCGGCGGGAGTCTCTCCAGAGGGAGAATGCGTGGATTGCTGAGCTTTGTGCTGATCGGCAATGCGGCGAGCTTCCTCGTGGATGTCAAAGGCTTGCTTAGAGGTGGTGGTGTAGAAAGATAGCACACTTTGACCGAACGGTGACGCAAGGGCCTTGGAGTAGTACTGATGCAAATTAAGAATGAGAAGTGCGTAACTTCAAAAGCATAAAATACCTCGTGGGCAACCTTGCTATAACCTTTTTCTTGATCCACACTCATGGCCCTCGCATGAGCATCTTTGAGGGTAGATTGCACCTTCGAAGAGATGGTCTGCTGAGGACCAAGTGCGCGTTGACCAACGGACGCATCAAGACCTTGCATATAAGACACGAAACGTTTCGAGATCCCTTGCTTGTCTAGCAGGAATCAGTTAGAACTTCAAATCACTCGGAATAAAGCAAGGGAGCTCACTATCAAGCTCGATGGCACGGTTCAAGATATGGTCAGACAACTTATATCCCTTTGCCAGATATTCAGCAGCAACTAGACAGATGTTAGGCATATTCGAGGACAAGTTGAATAGGCTCACTTCCAGCACGCGGCTTTTCAGATTGATCGAATGGCTCTGGGCCATCGTGTTTGTCATGATCGTCATGATGAGTAGTGTCGGAAGTGACTGTCAGTGGCGATCCGTCGAGGGGACCGCCGTTGAGCTTGAACATGTTAGATAGTCGAACCGGTCGAGGTAAGTGGATCATACCATCAGTGCTGTGTTAGCCGCGGAATGCTTCTCGAAGTGAATCACTGCGGATTTCTTTCCATCATCGCCTTCGGGCTTGAGATCAATGGATTGGATCCTGTATCATATGAGATTGATTGAGTGCGCAAGGGATCAGTTCCTTACTTTCCACAAAAGCTGTTCCAGATTATTGTTTCTCAGTGCTCGGTGACCATGTAGTGTGATCGTGATGCAATCCTACCTGAAGAAGTCATGAAGGGCCTGCTCAGTTGTAGAGGGAGATATACCCGACACCTGGAATAATCGTCAGCATTTTTTGCGAGAACAAAGACCGCCTGCATACATCAACAGTTACTTGAGATGACATGATTGCGATAAGAAGGAAAGGTTGGACGAGGCTAAGCTGAAACTCGGAGATGCTGAAAGGAGGTAAAGTCTCTATCCAGGGTGACATCACTATCTCCTTAATAAAGGCCGTGAGAAAGTGTACCTGAAGCCCAGCTTACTAAGCGCTGTATGGCGTGCGTTAGGCCTTCCTTTTTTGTACCATCACTTTATGATGCAGGAAGCAGCAAAGGCAATGCTGGGCAATGTTCAGTTGATATAGCGCAAAGTACTTATTGATCCAACTTGTACCGAGTGATTGATATTTGCTAGGTTCTCCATGGCAAGGAGTGCTTCTATGCCCCGAGAAGTATTCCCCGGCTCGGGAATGCGTCACAGCATAGTACGAGGGCTTCCTGCAATTCCCACCGCTCCAATTCTCAAAGAACGGTCACAATCAACAGACTTTTGGATCCCCCAAGTTACAGACAACGGCCAGGTAATTATTTCACTCTATCGCCGGAGACTTAAGCTGAAAAGTTGCACGCTTTATAGATCTACTATACCAACACCGTGACTGGCCAGGTTTCACGCGATCTACCGAAGGAAACGGAAGATGATATCTCCAGTGGTGATCTTGCGGGGTTGGCAGCTTCTCAGTCCAGCTCCAGGTCGGGCACTGGCGCTACGCTCGGGCTCACTTACGGTTCTGATCAATCAAGCGCATATGTCGGCGCTCTCACTGAAACTGCCGATCCTGTGCTCGCAGAAGAACATCCGTATGATTACCATCATCAGCAAACCGGTAACGGTATTCCGGAGGGTTTGATATCGGGGAGCTTGACTGCTCCAATCCAGCAATCCTTTCTTGACCCTAATACATCTTTCGGCCGTGCCCGAGCACAAACAGATTCATCACCGTTGCCATCGAGCCCACGAAAACGGCTACCCGGCATCTTGCCCGATTCCTTGACCCCTCAATCGCGACAACGAAGTTACAGTACCTCGGAGCGCTCACGACTTTCGCCCCGCCATCAGAGAAACTCGTCCATGGACCAATCTTACAATTCCTCACCTCACGATCAGCGACAGAATGGCGTTCAACAAACTTCGCGCCTGAGGCAAATTTCGACAGTTAGAGCTCTTCCGGATGTGCGGGAGCGCATATCTAGAGTAGAGGCTTCTTCGTCACACAGTTCAACATCAGTCTTGGAAGAAGCATTATCCCCCCCATCCACAGAACTTGTTTCTGAGATACTCGACCACTCACGGACTTGTATATCTTCAGTTATAACGCATTTGCAACAGTTCGGAATACCTAGAATAGCAGAAGACGAGGAAATAATCGATAGTCTCATAAATTCTGCCATCACATCCATACGAGACTTATTATACGTCTGTGGGTCTCCATTTGGTCGAATATCCAGTCACTCAAAAGATGGCCGAGACCGAAGAAGCTCAAGTACGGCCTCACAGACCTTTCTTGTGCCGGCACAACGCAGGGCTATCGGAACATTGTCAAAATTTCTGTGTTCTGCCCGCGCGGTTTTGAACGAAGGACCTTGGACCACGAGTGATAACGTGTCCAACTTGGTTCTGGATGCAGAAGAGCTCGATCGCTCTGTAGTCGATTTCGTAGATGTGGCCCAAAGATGTCGAAACCAAGACGTTCACGGAGATGAGGGACATAAACGTCTCCACGGATATTTTATGGCACCACATGCTGGTATCAACAGGGCTGGTGCAGGAGCTGCTGGGACATGGAAAGGCTATGGTTGGGTCACTATTGATGGGAACGAAGAAGCACCCAGACGAAGTCTTGATGCCCTGTCTTTTAACCAATTTGTATCTCATGTGGCAGGGGTGCAAGAGAAATCTGGTATATTTACTGCATCATTGCGAGAAACAAGATCTGGTGAGTTGATTATATGTGCCATCTTTCTACACCACTGACTTTTCTTGATTAAATCTGCTTAGCAGAGGTGGTTATTGCAGCTGGCCAGGCCTTGACGAAGCAGCTTTCCTCTTTGCTCTTATTCTTGGGGGATGTCCACATTGCTCGACACATCGATATCGATCCTGTTAATCAAGATAAGTTGGCCGACGGAGGACAATATATGCGGGTTGTCGAACGAGCGCGAGTTCTTGTCAGATCATTCGAGGCAGTAACACAAGCGCTGTACGATGATGGCGCGGCCTTGCTCAACACCACTCAACGCGTGCGACACATCGATGAATGCGATGCTTGGCGTGGTCCAGACGAATCCTACGATATCCTTGAAGCACTGAGCAGCTCATTGGATTTTAATCTTCAATTGGTACGGCAAACACTGGAGGGCTTGCTTTTTGTAGGAAAGGAGCAAATGGAGATTCTTGAACGTTGCAACAAGAGTCCTATTGAGTGGCGAATGTCTCATCGAAACTTGGCTGCTCCGTTGACTGGTAACGACGCTTACGACTCCTTTTTGAACGAACCAGATGACATAGCAGATGCTGATCCCGATGCAATTGTCCTCGCCACAACCAATTCATCTGCAAATCCCCAATATTCCCCCCCTCCACCTGTCCCGCTTAGCGGCAAGCCAATTCCACCGCCATCCGATTCTAATTCATCATGGAACACAAAAGATGATGAAGGTAGAGAGGATATACTTATTCACCCGCTATTAATTCTTGAACTGACACCATGTGGATTAGATTTGCATCTGGCGGAAACACCTTCCAAACCTCGCAGGAAGATTCTTGATTTCTTTGGCGAAGATGCCCCATCCCATTATGTTACCCTTCTCAACGCAGAAAATGATCCCTGGTTCTTGCGTCCTAAGTATGACCCCACTGAAATCCTCCTTGATCCCGACGGAACTGTTCGTGGTGGCACAGTCCCTTCGCTGGTGGAACGGTTGACCGCTCATGAGCACAGAGGTGAGTTATGCGATTGGCTACTTTCAAGCAAGCCTCATCAAGTCATTTTAGTGGACCCCGGGTTCATTAAGGCTTTCCTAATGACATATAAATCGTTTGTGTCCTTGGATGATCTGTTCAAGCTGCTAGTTGAACGATTTTGGATCCAACCGCCTCCCGGTCTTGATGCACCAGATTTAGAAAGATGGAGAAAAGAGAAACAACATGTTATCCGAATGCGGCACGTAAAATCTCTCTCTCGGACTTATTTCTTCCTTACGCGCTTCATCCAGGGTTCTGAACGCAATTAAATCCATTGTGTCGGATGGGTATATACTCGAAAAGGACGATATGTATATCCTTGATCAAATGGAGGAGTTCGTGGCCCGTGATGAGGTCCTCAAATTACCCGCGGCCAAGCGCCTTTTGGATAATATCAGGAGTGCTGTATGTCATTCTTGTTGGTTTCCTTGTGCGCGCCCATTGACACAATACATCAGAAACGCGGACACAGCACAAAGCTAACCATTAACTCCTCCCATGAACCTCCACCACCTCCAATAGTCCCTAAGAAAACCGAGCTATTGGAGATCGATCCTCTGGAGCTAGCTAGACAGCTAACGATCACTGAGAGCCAACTCTACCAAAAAATTAGACCTGCGGAATGTCTTCAACGATCCAAGGACTCGAAGGATGAATACAATGACAACATATCTAATTTCATCCGGAGGACGAACCGCGTATGTCTCTTATCTGTTACTGAGAAACCAAGAGTTTATATGCTATCAAATAATTCAGGTCGCAAATTGGGTCGCGCATGCAGTTCTTCTTCGAGAAGATCCTCGACGGCGGGCGGCTGTTTTGAGACATTTCATCACGATTGCAGATGTAAGCTTTCCACATAGCTCCCTTATATATTGACCTCACTGTATTCCAGCGATGCCGACACCTCCAAAATTTCTCAACTATGCTTGCCATTGTATCCGGTCTTAACTCGTCCCCAATACGGCGGCTCAAGCGATCTTGGGAACAAATAAATGCCAAACTTATGTCGCAGCTAGAAACCTGCGAGCGGATATACAATTCCTACAAGAATTTCAATGTATACATGTCAGCACTGGCTAAAGTCTCGCCTCCTTGCATCCCATTCATCGGTACGGTTTCTTTTTTCCGAGTTGAATTCACAAGCTTAGTATGGTTGTTATTAGGCGTTTTCTTGACTGCTCTTACACACATACAAGATGGGAGCAAAGATTTTCTACCTGGGGAGCTGATCAACTTTCGCAAGCGTCAGAAAAAATCAGAAGTTATTCAAGAATTGCAACGCTGGCAGAATTCGCCACACAATTTTCATCCTCTTCCATCCGTGCTCGCCTATCTCGAAGAATCTCTCAATCACTTTGGCGACAGAGACATCGGCGAGACGTTATGGCAACTCAGCCTGGAGCGCGAGCCTCGGGAGAAGGAAGAAGAAAAGCTTGCAAGGCTACTCCACGAGAGTGGTTTCTTTTGACTCCAGCGAGACTTGCGTGCCCCGGAGTAAGATCTTCCTTCCTCGTGCATCTTATCAAATCCGTTGGGCATTTCCTTCTGCAAGTTACTATGTACCACATGCACGCATTACAATACCCACTTCCACATACCACTCGCATTACACTATTGATAATTTAACACGCTTTCGTTCCTGTCATAATTAGAAGAGCATATATACTGTGTACAGCGGCCACCTCATCTTCGCGGGACCGATCTAGGATGGCGGATTGGTGATACTGGGCTGTTGTGGGCGAAAGGTAGGAAGGGCGGAATCCTGGGCTTATCACGGTCAGCGCCAATGGTATGTTATCGGTCTTCGCTCTTCACTGGAGCCTATAAAGCGACTCTACGAAGCCGAACTCCTCGCACGGAGTGTTAAGTCGAGGGTGTAGACGGCAATGGCCGCCTATATCATCTAAATAATCTACCATGTTGCTGGGCTGAGGTATGAAAGTAAGTCCGTCAGCTTTTGTATAACTTGCGACTGGAAAACACTTGCCCAAATGCACCACTGTCAGGTATCGGAAGGTAAGCTGCATCTCGTCCGTCTGCGGTATTCATATAAACAGTGTTCCCCCACCACTTCGCAATAGTGGTAGATCCGATGGTGCCGTCTTTGGGATATTGCAAAAAGAAAAATATCAGGACAATCGAAATGGCGACACCAGAATCAAGTGCGGCGGATAAAACATCTGTTTGAAATCCGAATGACAGGATAAGCCATATATCCACACGCGCAGACGCAGACCCGCGAGGAAACTCACAGTTGTATTTCATCCACCAGTAAAAGTGTCGTCTACGGATGATGAATTGGAAAGCAAAACCAATGATTGCCCATGGCACATAGTTAAGAGCGGTGGCGGGAGGCATCAGGTATGTCCCTGCAAATATTATAGGGAAGCTTGAAAAGTGGTGATTAATTGGCTGTAGGTTTGGATGAATTGGGGATTGGAACTGGCTTACTTGACGTAACGTATAAAGCTATGAGGCCATTTCACGGACAGTACCCATGCACCGATAGGGCATAACGCACCCAAGAGGAAAAACCATTTCAGGCTGCTGTATATCTGACCACTCGAAAATTGGCGTGCTGGGCCGATAAGACCCCACTAAATCGGAAGATGTGAGCGATGCGAATAAACCACAACCCAAATCCAAACGTACAATGATGGAAGCAGTACCGAATACCTGGACGTTGGGACAGACAAAGCCAGAGGGCTGGTGTGACGAGCAAATATCCGGGATATTGGAAAACATCCATGCTTGGACGCCAAGTTGCACTGTCCCCGCAACCATTCCCGCGCTGATCTGTGCCCAGAACATCGTGCGTGGGGGTATCTTCATGTAATGGCCGAGCTTAAAATCGGACGTGAATCGTAAGGCTTGCGAGAGCGTGACGAAACCCCATGATTTAAATAACATCAGCGCGACGGGGCGTCCTGGGATAGCATACCCTATGACAAGTTCTGTCAAGACATTCAATCCAACCTGCTGATTGGTGATAGCTTGGATCATGCCGATTGGAATGGTGTAGAACGAAGCGATAACGATCGAAAAAACCAGACCCCATACCGGAAAATCCGTGGGCCAGACTCTGATAGATATAACGCCGAGGGAGAACATGACCACGAACACGACGAGGTACCACCATTCAGGAACTTGATGATACTTGGACATGAGATGACCGTGAATGTCGGTCTGTTCCCTCCGCGAGCGGCGAGAAAGCACCCAAATCTGCTTGCGGAAGAAGAGAATCGCGTGCATGACGGTTGCGGTGATTGATGCGAATGTTAGACCGTAGCTAATGGCAAAGGTTGTCGAGAGGAAAAGGGGGCTGTATGCTTCATACGCGGTCACGTTGAGCGTGTTATCTGGAGCGAGGATAGCGGTGAAGTTGTATTTCGCGCCGGTATTATCGAAGGCTGAACGGGAGAGTATCGGGAGATACCCGGCGTACCAGGTATTGGTGTAGTAGAGAATGGGCGTCAGAATCCAATAGAACATTATAAAACCGGCGAGCACGTTAGCCTCTGCCCACCATGGAGTAGCGAGGGGACTGGTGCCAATGTAACTGATTTGCGCCCAATCGAACGTCAGTAGACTCATGCCCAGTCCACTTCGGTAACCGAACAGCTGGTTCACTACAACATTATCGGGAACGAGCCAGCATACCCAAGAGAAATAGCTGAGCGCCTGGAAGAGATAGCCGGGGAAGATATTCCAAGCGCATGTGGCGAAGAATACGTATACGAAGAAACGCTCGCGCGAAATGCTGCCGCGTTTTCCTGCAGTGTGAGCGTAGACCGGTGCGCTGTGGAGGGTGTTGAAGAGTGCGCAAGTGACCAAGTTGGCTGGCCAAACTATGGGACGAAAGAGTGGGCAATTATGAATGGAGGGGTCTCATGAAGATAGCTACAAGTGACATACTCATCGACGGAGGCTGGACCAGGAAACGACGCAAGATACCTCCAAGGGAAAATCCGATAAGCTGAGTGGATTGAACTATCATCCATTGGTCTATAGAATGGCTTGAATATAGTGAGGAGGAAGCCGGTACAATCCCGCACACTTACACGAAAAGTTGAAGACCTGGTGGTAATATATCCGCTGGACGGCAATGATGTCGATCTAAGTCCAAAAGTTGGTGTTAAATTTATAATACTGACCGCTCCAAGTACTCACAGCATAGGCGGCTGGGTATCCGACATTGGCCATGATAGTTACCAAGACATGCTCTTTGATGGTAAACGGACCTGGGTTGATCGCGACACCGAACACGGTTATGTCGGGCATGACTCTGGCCCAGCAACGGCCCATGGGATATGAGAGCAACTGTGCGACAATACTCGTGATCTGGACAGTAGGATAGCGAAAATAGAAGAATTGATTTAGTGCCGGGACGATGATGGCCCATGTAAAACCTAGCAAGTTCAATCCACGGAACACGCAGGGGCCAAGAGAAAGTGCTCACCGATAACCCAGGAACGAAAAGTGCTGACGGGCATTGTCTGGTCATCCGTATTCGCTACTGCCGAGCGGACCTCTGGGTATGGGGAATCGTCATCTGGCGAGAAACAAATGTAATAAACGAAGCAAGTTGAGTTGTGCCACTGTAGAACCAGATTGAAGGGACCCACCAAGAGCACCGGCAATAGCGTCATCCTCGTCGAAATTTGGGTCATCGAAATGGCCGATAGGAATAGCGCTTGCGACCGAAAGAGGCCTTGCGCTGGCCACACTGGGAATATCTGCAAACCGGCTCCCGTATCTACTTTCCCTATCGACCGCAACCTTCTGGGAGCCAGCTAACGATGACCCCACACCACTGAGCTCAAACATAGACATGGACACAGATACTATGCTGGCGGGTTCATACACAGACATGGGATGGCTGGAGCCAGAATGAAAGAGAGAGAGGTAATTACTGGCAGATAAACAGCGGGTTTTTGGATGAGGGCATATTTTCGTTGGAGAAGGTAGGGCGGCGGTTCAGCGTTTCAGGGAATTGGGTCTTGCCCCGTCAGGCAACCGAGCGTCAATTGAGCATGACAGCATCCCTGACTGTGGCTTGACTGCGACCTTGACTTTTGGACAACGCTAGTTTTAGTAATTCCCTCTGCCAAGTTTTGACGGGTTGCAGCCATTCCTGTACTTTCGAAGATGTGTTATCATAAGTGGCGGCTCCCGTATGTTTCTTATCAGATTCCTGCCATAAAAATACATAACTTATTCTCAGCTCGTGTTGCGCGTCTACCTCGATCTTTTCCGTACTCACCACAAACCTGCAGCTGGGCGCTCCTAACTGCGGACTCCGACTGGGAGTGCCTGGCAATGGTCACGAATCGACACATTTTGCACTGGTTATTGTTAAACACTCGTGGGCGAACTCGGAACAGACTTTAATTAAAGCTGGCATTCGTCCATCTTCGTCGATGTGATGCATCAATAATGCATGAAATACGGAATCGATCTGCCACTGCTCGGTCTCAAATGTCCAGAGCAACTGTTTCCCTCAACGAGCGGGCGTAATTCAATGTCAGGTTGATCTCATTCATACCTGCGGCGTCACCAGCCAGTCGAAACCTCCGTCGGAATCACTAGCTGATCCGTTGCCCAGAATAGGCCATGGCATTGGCGCTTGTCTCTTCCCGACTCAGGTCTGCTGGATTCAAGATTATGTGGCTCACTAGCGCTGCCCTATCCACTGGTAAACATTCTGACGGCGCATCGGAATAATAATGCATCTCCATTGGCGATAGCGGTCTCAGACGCTAATCGTTCCCTTTCCCTCCTCTCCCTTTTCGTTCCAGTTTTCATCCATTACGGCGGTCGTTTAGCTTGAACTCGATGTCGGCAACCCACAGACTCCCCAACGAGTTCGACGAACCGAGGAGTGGACGGTGCTAGATCACTTATGGAGGGACTCCTCGTCATCAATTGGTGCACTCAGGTCCAAAGCGCTAAGTCCAATTAGACACCTCCGACGAGTGATTCGGTGGTCGAAATAAACCAAAATCTTGGATTACCGACGATAATACATATCTTTGGGATGTGTACCGGGATTTATGCTGATGGGTTCGAGTCGCCAGACACTCGTCTCGATACAAATCTTGATATCTGAGCCGACGAGGTCTCAGTCTCCCCAGTCCTATCCCTTCGCTCCCTTTTCTTGATTAAATCCTGCTCCGTCGATTTGCCATTGATGATACTATGCTGGATTGCATTGAAGGTGACACTGGAACCGATAACCTGAGAACATAGAACTCGGAACTCAAGATAAGCCTTGATACGGAGTGTCCCATTGTCATTCGCTGTTTGGGCGGTACGCATCCAAGCTATCTTGGCAGGGCCAGCCTCGCTTCCTGTCAGTAAATCTCCCTTGTACGCTCACCCCGGCAAGACCAAGTTCCTTATTCGCTGCCCAACACTCTTCCCGTTTCGCGTTTCCAGTCGAGCAAGTCCCCTCACCAACGGATATAGCTATTCCCTCGTACCAACACACATCACACACGCCAACACATCCTGGACACATACACAGACATATTTGCCTCTCAGCAAGGCTTTCCAATCTCAGCAGCATGACCAAATCATAACATAACATATGCCAGGGCTTACATAGATTGGGCACAGATCGAAACCTTGCCTGTTTGCCACCGTCCGCCTCAGGATTGCTTGTTCCAGGGATTCGGGATGGACTGGCGCTACCCAGTTACCAGTGGCGCTCTAGGGATCGTGAGTCATAGAGGCTTTAGCATCTGTGGAACGCAACACAAGCGCTATTTTCGGAATCGTTTTGTGAGTATCCTTCTATTGTTGGTGTCAACGATTGTCCTTCGGATCACTTCTAATTTTGAAGAACCCGACAGACTCTGTTTGTCGTCGAGACATTTCTTGTCTCAACCATTAGCGCTGCAAAATATCAATTGCCGTTACGGCCTCTTCACGTTTGCTCGAGGCTATCTTCGATTAAAAATCCTGATCTACAGTGCATTAATCTAGACAACATATCAATGAAGGCACATTACCACGTTTCTCGATCGCATTTGTGACAAAGACTCGTTTCTCGTTCGTTCCGAATGCCATCGAAGTGACAAGTTTTTTTTGTCGTTCAGGTATTCACACTTGAGTATTAAAAGCTCTTCTATTCAGACAAATCTAGCTAGGAGGCCTCCGATCGGGCATTGGTGGCCCCGGGCCAGGACCTCGTTCTCAGCAAACGTCGTTGATCATGCGTATTGTTCCCAATTCTCGTGCCAGGACAACGCTCTCGACAACCGACACCTTCCGCTATTTCCTACATGCCCCTCGAATGATCTCTTTTTTGTGCGGCATTCAGCGCTCCCAGCCAGAACACCACGCTCTGTGAAATGAAGTTCGAACGCCTTCCGTCTCCCAGCCGACTTCTCATGCGGCTTGTCGGCGGGTATTTGTAGGGTGTTTGTAGTAGATCGCATCCGTAACGGGCCCAAGACAATCGACTCGTTTTGATTACAGCTGGAGTATGTACGGTATGCATGTCCTTCCGCTAGTCAATGAATCTTGCTGGCTCGGATTTTCACCAAGGCAGACGGCACCTGGACGCACGTATAGTATAGTATCTGTAGGTTCTTGGGCGTTGAAAATCACGGCGTTCCGGAATATAATACTTAATCATGTCTGCCTCTTCTATCATTATTAGTTTTCTTGTTTTGTGCTGGTCTCAAATTTAACTAACGGTTTCTTTCTGTTGAAGATTTTTTACCTATTGTTTCATATGTTTTATCTCAGATATATTGCAATACATACCCTTGATAAGTACTCCAAAGCACCAACACTCAGACTGGGTACTGATCATCAACATTGAATACCACCCAATTGGTTTTGGATGTTGAATATGTATTGAGCATTTGAACACCAAACACTAGATATGGCATAATGGTAACTAGTATTCAAATATAGCATGCTAGTAACCACAGTTGTAGGAAAAACAGGGGAATCAACATAAACCTGAAGAATAAAGGAGAAATGAAATGGTAAGTTGACAACGGAAAAGGGATAATGGTAACGGCAACTGATGTTGATGGAACAACCAAAGCCTAGAGGACGAAGCTGAAGGCGACACGTCAACGTGGGTGAGAGATGGCCGGGGCCAGCCATCGGTCGTATGCAAGTAAGTGGTGGTGAGTAAGTGGGATAAGTAAGAACGAGTAACTAGCCAGGTAGCGAGGAAGCAGATGAATGGACACAGGTATCTATCTATCCAAAGCCCGAGACCGAAGAAACACCCCCAACACCGGCTCACCAATTCATACTGCTCTCCCTCAGTATCGGGGCAGAGATGGCACCAGTATGCACCGTCCCCCTGCGCTCGCGCATCATTCCGCTCGCACCCGCGTGGTCAAACGCCTCGTCCTCGGGCCTGACACCGTGGTATCCGCGCAGACTGTCCTCGGCATAGTAAAAGCTGCGCCTACGCTGCCCGCCAACGCTATCACGGTCGAACTCCTGGCCGCTCGGGCGCGCGCCAAACGCGGTGGGGTCGGGCACCGGCGCCTGATCGGGGTCAGAGAGGCGACGGTGGGCTTGGGCACGGCGGCGGCTGAGGGCGCGGTAAGCGATGTACGCGAGGACGAGCAAGGCGATGGCACCGAGGGAAGAGACGACGCCAATGATCGCGTCCTTCCTCACTTCGTTGCTCCCGTTGCTTGACGTCCCGCCCTGAGAACCGCCACTGCTCGGACCGCCGCTGGGCCCTGCGACGGAATCGATGTCCCAGGAGGGGTCGACGCATGCTGCCAGTGTGGAGGGGATGGGGCCAGGTTGGGCGGTATAGAAGGGTGAGTTGAGGTTGGAGATGAGCGAGGCGAGAGTCGAAACGGAGTCGCGGGGGATGAATCCCTGGTAGAGCGTGGCGAGGAGGCCGACGTCGCTGGGCCCGGAGTAGGCGAGGGGCTCGTAAACCGAGAGTTGGTAGTTGAGGACGAGTGAGGAGTCGATGCCGAGAGCGGCGGCGACGACTTCGGGGAAGTACTCAAACATCTGACCGGGTGTGTCGCTGCTGGTCGCGACCCATTCCCAGTTCAGGCTCTGGTTAAAGAGCACGCTGATCATCTCGTCATCGCTCGGGATAGTGCTCACGTCGAGTTGCGGCTGGGGCAGGATCACACGTGGGAGGTTGGCGGGGAGCGGTGGGGCAGACGGGGAAGCAGATGGCGCGGCAGAGAGAAGCGAATGCGTGCTTTGTACTTGGTCTGGGTCAGTCATAGTGCCGGAGGCGGACGAAGCCGGGCGAGAGTTGAGTAGAAGGGAGGAGACGGTGGACAAATAATTATACGCCGTGTTCGTGGTTGTTGTGCCTGTCATCGATGTCGTCACGGTGCGTGTACCGGTGCTGCTGCTGCTGCTGCCGCTTGGGAATGTGATAACCGTCGACGACACCGTCGTCGCAGTGGACGAGGAGGTCGCGGGCGTTGAGGACGACCTGTAGATGGGTGAGTTGCGTTAAATACCAAAATGAGCACGGACACTTACGGGCAACCGAGGATTCCACCTAGGATACCACATCCACTCGATGTCGTTTGGCCCGTCCAAGCCGACGTGGATGTGGATGGAGCAGGGCAGCCGATACCGAGACCGAGAAGACCATTACACGACGAAGTAGTGGGCGGTGCAGATGATCCACTGTATGCGGCACTAGACGTAGATGTAGACGGCGGAGGACATCCGATACCAAGGCCTAGCAGCCCATCGCATGAGCTAGTAGTAGGTGGAGCGGAAGATCCGCCACTCGACTGAGCTGGTGCGCTTGATGTAGATGGAGGAGGACATCCAATGCCCAAGCCGAGAAGACCGTCACAAGACGATGTAGTTGGCGATCCACTCTGTGCCGAGGTCTGTGCCGAGCTTTGTGCCGAGGTCGATGTCGACGGGGCAGGACACCCGATGCCGAGTCCTAATAATCCATCGCACTGAGAAGTGGTAGGTGCACTGGCAGGGGCAGAAGATGACGACGAAGGGGACGAGCTCGACGGCGGAGGACAGCCGATACCAAGACCCAGAAGACCGTCACATGATGAACTCGTCTCGGGCGGCGCGGATGACGACGCTGCCGATGAAGGCGCACTTGAAGGAGAGCTCGATGATGCTGGGGCACATCCAATGCCGAGACCAAGCAGTCCGTCGCAAGACGCAGACGACGCGGACGACGGCGACGACGACGACGACGACGCAGGTGGAGGACACCCGATGCCCAGCCCAAGCAGACCATCACATGACGAACTCGCCACCGTCGTTGTCGCTGGCACAGACGACGTCGAAGGCGGGGCAGTCAGCGTAGAGGGCGGTGCGCTGGACGTTGCAGGCGGGCTTGTAGCGGGCGGAGGACATCCAATTCCGAGGCCAAGCAGACCGTCACATGACGAAGATGAAGGCGACGATGAAGACGAGGGAGGCGAGGACGAAGACTGACTGGCAGGTGTGGACGAAGTTGACGGTGGAGGGCAGCCGATACCAAGACCCAGAAGACCGTCACACGATGGTGCTGATGACGACGGTGGTGGTTCGCATCCCAGTCCAAGTCCAAGTAACCCATCACATGAGCTTGTCGTCGTGGTTGTCGTCGTCGTCGTCGTCGTCGACGTCGTGCTCGTCGTCGTCACCGTCGAGCTTGGTGGGAGCACAGACGATGTTCCTCCCTGGCTATGAGTGTGGTCTCCTCCAAGCAGCCCGCCGTTATTATTGGGGTCGTCACCGCCGCCTTCAAGCGCACCAATATAATCAATCAGCTTTGGATAAAAACCTATAAACCGGTCACATACCGAGGATACCACCCAGCCCGCCTAACAATCCCCCTCCTCCGTCATCTCTACCATGCAAATCCCCCCCATGCGACCGTCGCCCGTGTGAGAACACCGACGATGACCCAGCCGCATGCTGCATTCGCCCATCCACCCCGCCCACAGAAACTAGACAAAAAATGAAAACGAAAACAGCTAGGATATAATGTCCATGCCCATCGCGCTGGGCATGCATCTTATTCGAGTATCAGACCCTGATATGAATAGATATGATAGATAGTTAGATATATAGTTGGCCCTTTTGAATTTTGATATGATGGCCAGAGGTTGGGTATTGCAATTGGTTGTGTATGCGAGTCAATCAGCCAGCGAGGATAATCAACTGTAGCTGATATGATAAGGGCTGATGAGAGTTCGAGGCTGCTGGATAGCAAGGACGGCAGACGACGTCCGCCAGAGAACGAGCGTGTGGGTTGAGGCCGCTTTGCGTGCGCGGTAGGTAAAAAAAATCTATAGTCGCAGTCGAACCCCGAAACTTGATTCGAGTCTCGATTGGGAACCGTAGATTACAGAGTCGAAAAAAAAGTAAAAGAGAAGAGAGGATATAGACGACACAAAGAGGATAGGATAGAGAATCAACGCGGAAAAACTATGCTACGCGCGAGATTGACGCTGGTGGGTAAGTTACCTTTTCGCTGGGTTACAGTTCTGTTATAGAATTGCTTGCTTGCATTCATGCTTGTGTCGAGTTACCATGGCCATGCGATAAATTAGAATATCAGTGATGCGTCCCATCTCACACGTCGATCGCACACGGGGTCCAAAGTGGTCCCCAAACCCGTGAACGGTGGGCAGACCTCACCAAGAGGATGAATCACCGGAATCACAGCCCTCTTGTATATCTATCTTTTTGTGATCCCTTCATCAATCCATCGAGTGCATTTCACTCTTCTCATCGACCGACCCACAGAAATTGGACTCACAACGACGTCTTAAGTTCAGATCTCAGAGCCTAGACACCAGGCCCAGGCACAGTAACCATGCAACCGCGATGTTTGTGGGGCGAAATATTAATTCATTCATTAATATGGGTAACTATTATTCAAGCCATATTTGGCTTATCGCTGAGTCATTGACGCAAAGCTCGAGGAAT
>MU267631.1:117944-133202 GCA_021014935.1 Hygrophoropsis aurantiaca
CACGTCCGTTTCAGCACACTACAGAGCGGTCAAGTCCAGAGATAAGTATTTTCCAACGGCTGGTGACTTCTGAATAACATCATTGTCCAGATACTCAAGGCTTGAACAATAGATGACACCATCACCGAATCATCGCGGATGCAGGCGAATGCGTGCACCAGGTATGAGGTAAGCACGCGGTATGGTGTATGGATGATTGCATATCGCATGAAAAGCATGATAGTTAGCGGGCAATAGGCAAGCATACACGACGTGGCTGTAATTGTGAATGTTGTATGAATGTGACGCCCCGACGTCACCGGTACCACCACCTCCCCTCTCTCCGCAAGACACCCAAGGTGCAAGGTGCGGGTGTGGATAGAATTAGATGAACCCGATCTGGTAAAGAAGAGTGAGCGAGTTGAAATGAGACATGCAAGGGGAAGGTTAGAGGGGGTTCTCACCTTGTTCGCGACGTCCAGTGCATCGTGATCAGCCGTCAGTCGGACGTAGGCCTTCTTCTTGCCATCGGGTCTGGAGAACTGGTGAATCAGTACCGGTTCATGTATTGTATATCAAAACAGCGACCAAACAAATCATCGCGGCGCAAAAAACACATCCAGCACACTCACCGGATAAGCGTGTTGATCTTCGCAGCTTGGACATCGTACAGCTTCTTCACAGCGTCTTTTATCTGGCGCTTGTTGGACTTGATGTCGACGATGAAGACGAGGGTGTTGTGCTCCTCGATCTTCTTCATGGCTGATTCCGTGTTCAGGGGGCTATGGAAAGCACGAAAATGTCAGTATTGTGTGGGGATAAAGGAAAGTGAGCCCAGTAAACAAAAGAAAAACACCCCTCCCAAACAGTCTCCCGCCAGAAATCCGTTCTCGCATCCCTGCATCCCTCCAAACACAAGGCCACCCCAGTCCTAAAAGGAATAAACATCCACTCAAAACGCACCTAACAATCGTCCTGAACTGGTCCATCCGGGGCGCATGCGGCACTGATTTACGGGGGTACTTCGGGTCGCGCGCGAGGCGGAGGGTCTTGGGACGGTGGAAGGACACCGAGTAGCGCACCTTGCGCGAGTGATGCGAGTTCGAGCCGGCAAGGGCGGCTTTTTTGGCGGCTTTTGCTTTGGCAGCGGCGGCAGAGGCGGGGGTGGGTTTGGCTGGTGGTGGTGTCGAATGAAGGGAGTTTAGGGAAATGAGGCGATTTATCAATGGAAGAGCGATAATGAGTGACAATGAGCTAGGGTATGACGGTTAGCGGGAGACGAAACGTACCTGCCGCCTTGCCCTTCGATGTCTTGGTAGTGGCCATTTGTGTGTCTATAAAGGTAAAGAAAGCAGGTCAGCAATTAGCACAAGGCAAGATTGTGAAATTGAGAAGCAGAGATAATGATGTAGCAAATACGAGGGTATGTAGATTATGGAGGATGTAAATCAAAGATAGATATGAATCAGATGCGTAGTGGATGGGCATAGGCGGTGGATGTGAATATGGCCGACACATGATGGATGTTCGGAGGAGGGTTTTTGCTGAGCGTTGCTTTTCTGAGCTTTTGGAGCGGCGGATACAGGCATATCTGGGGATGCTCGTCTTCTCAAATGTTCGATGCGGTCCGGCGTAGTTTCAGCCCGTTCAGTCAATCACATCCATGTCCCACCTCATCCAGTCCATTCTCCCCCAATCCACCCTCCAATCCACCAAATCCATCCATCTCTTTCTTCTAACACCATTCCTCCGGTGCTCCAACATCCTGGAACCAAATACAAAGCAGAAAGATGCTCACCTTGATGTACAGAGGCCTTCGTCGTCGTCTTGCGCTGTGTGCTGGGGTAGATAGTGGCGGATTGGGTTTGGATCGGGTATTGCCGGTGGCGGTGAGAGCGACCAAAAATGGGAATGGTATTTGCATTACTAAGTCAAGCTGTGGGCTCCTACTTGGTCAACGCACAGCGGTCGGAAGGGTATGCATTACACGTGAGGGTCAGTACACTAACATAACCGGAACGTATCGGTACAAAAATTGGTAACGGAACAGCACGACAAGGGACAGGGACAAGATAGTAACTAATAAAAGACCAATATAAACGAAGCACTACGATGGGGTAAAGGTGCTGCGATGGTATGAACATACAGCGACGGTTTGAGGTGATAGATATCACTGGCACATGGCAGACATGGGCAGATGCTAAATATCAAGCCTCGGGCATCGCAAGAAGGTATTGCGGCGTTCGCGGCCATATGTTCGTTCCGTACGGGGACGCATTGGAATCTATCTTGAGTTCTATTGTGCTTGTGCTTCCTAATGAGAGTAGATGTGATGTCAGACCTTATTTCCAACTCAAATAGCGCGCGATTGAACACAGGTGACATGAAACACGAACAAAAAAAGCAGAAATCGCAAGACTGACACAAAAAGAAATAGCGAATCGAGGGGAATATCGAATAACGAACCTGATCAACGAACTCCATCGCCTCCTCACGTCTAATTGCCCTGATCGAGCTGATCTTTTGGTTATTAAACAGGACGCCATAGAACTTGTCGGCAGTGACGAGCATCTCAGGGCGGAAGGTCGTCGTGATAAATTGGGCAGTGGAGGACAAGGATTGGATCATGGCTGTATTGGTGAATGGAGTGAGCGAACGGGAACAACCAAGAGGAGACAGAGGGATAATAGGGAATTGACGTAGGGAGACGAACGGCGGGTTGGAGTACTGGCACACATGGTTGAAAATGAATGAAGAGGACGGCTTACTTGCTACTGCGGTGCGGTACTGTGCGTCTAAATTGGCATCGATCTGATAGTGGAAGACAAATGAGAATGGGAGAAGGAAAAATAAAAGGCAGTAAATTCGTGACCCACTTCGTCAAAGAGGTAAAAAGGCGCTGGATCGCATTTTTGGATCGCGAATACTGTTGGTGAGGAAAATATAATCAGAAAAAACGAGACATAAAACGGAATCCCAAGTGCGGACAAACCTGTAGCAAGCGCCACCAGTGACTTCTGTCCACCAGAAAGCTGCTGTATCCGCAGACCCTCGTCCACACGCGAATTAAAGGAGACCTGTGTATCGATTAGCGCCTCCACGAAGCATCAGCGGCAACAGCAGGACGAACCTTGATAGAGACGCCGGTGTAGTTGTCGATACTGCTCTGTTGCGTTTCGTCTACATCCGCAACATCGTCTTCTTCCTACCCAGAAATAAATTGTTCACGCCCCATTCGAGATACAAGCAAGAAGGACGATCGACGGACCTGGTCGATACGGCGCTGGATGATGAGCCTTCCTCGCCCAGCGGGTACGAGCTTCTCGAACACCTCCTCAAAATTACTGGCGACCTGCTTGAATGTCCGCTCGATCGCCTCGTCCTTGCGCTGGTCGAGCACCTCGACGAGATCCTCGATTGATGCCGCGGACTTGTCGAGATCTTCGCGTCGTTGCAGGAGCTGGTCGCGCTGCTTGGTGAAGGAGTTGTATTGCTCGAAGGCTTTCTTGTTGACGTGTGCGAATTTCTTGAGACCCTCGTTGACGGTGTGGAGTTTCTTCACGAGCTAGAGAATGTCCAAGTCAGAGTCAGAGTCAGTCAGTCAAGGTATAGAAGCCGTAGCACGACAAGTCGTGGGTGTCAATGTAGGATATGATAGATAAATCTAGGAGAGTGGGCTCACGCGGTCGAGTTTTTCGCTAGTGTACTTTTCGAACGCTTCTTCGGGGAGGACCCCAAGGTCCCGGATATTGCGGTTGCACTCGTCCTTGCGGCCTAAGAGCATCTGTTTCTTGGCAAGATAACGCTCGGTGTTCTTTTGCTGTCGACTGACGTTCCGCGAGTCTTCGGATTGCTGGTTCTGCGCCTTTTCCAGGGAGCTGCGCAGTTCCTGCAGGTCATTGGTGAGTTTCTCGGCGTCTTTCTCGTATTCTACGAGAGCGATGGGACGTCATTGTCAGTTTTGTGTGAGGGTGACATTTGGACGGGCAAACCTTGGGATCTCTTCGTTAATGTCGTAATTGATGTATTTAGGGATTTAAGCTCGCGCTGTCGGGTCTCGAGAGCATCTGCGGGCGAGGCTTCGCCGTCTTCGGCAGCGTCCAATGTTTCAAGCTTTAATTGCAGCTCTTTTCGTCGCCGGCGAAGGCTCTCATTAAGCTCAATTTCAAGCATGTTCTTCTGACTATCGAGCTACATCCGGACATAATCAGCGGCTTCAAAATGGAATGACGTTGAGTTAGGCGTACTTCTATCCTTGTTTTGCTGAATTCTAGCACCCGTTTACGGCTCTCTTCGACTTCCTTTCCTAAGCTATCTAGGGATTCGGCCTCTTCGTCGGTCAGAGCCTGGGTCAGCGGGCTGGCAAGTTCCGTGCGGTAACCCTGCAAACGCCCAACGATGCCGGTGAGCTCGGTCTCAAGATCGTACACGTCAGTCTCCAGAGTCGCAATTCGCTCCCTCAATCTTTCTTGATCTCGAGAGAGCGAGTTTCCATCCGCGAGCAATGTCTCCCGCGACTCTCTCGCTTGCGCTTGATGGAGTGACAACACTTGGATTTTACCTGTGATTTTGGTGATCTCCTGCTCGATCTGCAATATGGTCGCTTTGACTTCTTTTGATCTTTTGTCGTCGGCCTCGAATTTAGACCTCCACGAAGCGACGTTCTTGACAGCATCGATACGCGACCTACGCACGTCGTGGTATCCTCCCGTCAGCGCACCCTTCCGGTCGACCTTGTCGCCGTCCAAAGTGATAGTGTTGATGCCGTGACTCTTGACATATGCAGCGGCGACAGTAAGATCTCGGCACACCCAAGTTTTCCCGAACACCTGCTGGAATGCTTTTTGGTGGAGTGCGTCAAACTGGAGTTTTTCTATCAGGGGAAGGGCATCTTGATTAGGGGGGAGAGTAGGGTTCTTGGGCTTGAGTCTGTTCAAGGGCATGAATGTGACACGTCCGGTCTTTTCTTTGATCATGATGTCGAGTACTTTAGAAGCCGTCTCATCGGTGTCGACGACAACGTGGAAAAGGCTATTTGAGACTATCAGAGGATAAATAAGGACATCATGTTAGTGCGGACCTATTTCCCGCCGTGAGTTCGATCGCAGTATTGAAGGTGGGATCTGGAATTTCGAATAGCCGGTACAATGGCCCATATACTCCCTCCAGGCCGTGACGTTCTGCTATTCTGTCCACCGCTCTGAGGCCCATACCCGTATCCTGATCGGAGTTAATGGAGAGACATGGTGGTCATAACTCACATCACTCACCTTATCCATCATGCTAGCCAGGTTCCTCTCTGCAGACCGCATCTCATCAGCTGCATGACTCACCAATCCGTCCAACTTGGTGTCCTCTCGCCATAACTCTTTTCGTCGCTCGCTGAGCTCACTGTGCTTGTCCTTTAAAGCAGTCAGCTGGTCGCCTAGGTCTCGTACTCGTTGTCTCCCGTCTTCGATACTTCCCTGGATACCGTCGATCTTCGCCTCGAGGTCCGTCGATGATTGCTTGGAATTTTCCAGATCGCCTTTTGCGCCGTCTAGTGCCGCCGTCCTGGCTTTGTGGTAAGATTCCATTGAGGCGATCTCATGGCGAAGATAGGTGTCTCGTTCGCCTTTGGTGCGGAAGCGATTCACTCGGCCCTGTTTTGCAAACAGGGCTGAGAGTTGGGCGCGTGTTTCCTCCATCTTTCGTTTCTCCGCACTTTCTCGAGCTCGATGCTGATCCCATTGGGGAAGTATTTCGTTGAGTTCATCTTCCTTCTCCTTGATCTGTTCCTCCACTGTTGCGAGGTCGGCTTCTAGAGCATCGTGTCGGCTTCCATCCCGCTCTCCTGCGGAGCGGAGATCTGCAATGATGCATTCCAGCTCTGTGCGTGAGCGCACCAGATCTGTGAGTTCGGATTGAGCATCTTTTCGAGAGATATTGAGTGTAGATAGTGTATGTTTGGTTTGAGAGATGGTTTTTTCGATTCGCTGTGGAGTAGTTAATTTGCGAACATGACATTGACCGCTTGAGCTTACTTGAATATCCTTTTCACGTCCGTCAAATTGTTCGCGGCGTACATTAGCTCCATGTACTTCACCCCGTCTCTCTTCCTCAATTTCTTCCAAAGCTTCTCCAACTTCTTCCAACTCTCGCTGATATAAAGCGTATTCGAGACATCTCCGCTCCTTATCCTTCTCCTGAAACTCTTTGAGTTCTTCCTTTTCCTCTTCTAGTTCAGCCAGTCGGGAATCAATATATTCAAGCAATTCAACGATCTTCGACCGTTTAGCATCGGTTTCAGCCATGATTCGGAGTGACTCCGTGCGCCGTTGTTCGTAAACCTTTGTCCCTGCTACCTCCTTGAGCAACGCAAGACGTTCGTGGTCTTTGGCGTTAGTCAGAGCGGTTATCTGTCACAGAAAATACATGTATTCAGATTATCGATGGATGCAAGTAGCACAGTACATACACGACCTTGAGGGACGATGTAATATGGATTCGACTTGCTGAACCCTGCACTCTCGAGAAGATTCATAACATCGGCTTTGCTTGCGCTTTTCTTATCTAAACTGTATTCGTCTTTCTTAAGTCCGATGGTACGTCTGAGGATGACCTCTTCTCGACCGGTCGGAAACCTATTGTCCGAATTATCGAACACAATCTCAACTAGTGAGACATCAATGAAAGGATGCAGGTAGGTCGAAACGTAGCTGTTACACGCACCATAAGCAGAAAGCGTGGTCGTTACGGAGACTCCTTCATGCAGCAATGCCTGGCGTTCTTCTCTCGACATGGACGTGTATGCGTCCGATAACACAAAGCGAATGGCTGTTGAGAACCATAATCAGCCGTAGAACGCAGATGAGAAGTTCCAGATATCTGTCATAGAGAAGGATAACGGCGCAGCATACCTGCAAAGAAATTACTCTTGCCAGAGCCATTTCTTCCGACCACCACATTATGTCGAGGCGAGAAAGGTTCTATTTGGGTTTGGTCACGATCTGACAACAATTTAGAGTGATGAATTGAAGACTGCATAGAAGTGACTGACATGATTTAAAACCTTGAATTGTCAAGGTTTTTATATACATGATGTGTTCGTATTGGTTGGCCCTTTTCGCAATGCCAGCGCACAGCGTCACTAGCAATAGTAACAGGAACTTGAAGCTTGAAGAACGGGTTGAGGAGAGGAAGACAGCACAGTGCACGTGGCGCGTATGTGACATGGTCACGTGTGCTGTGACGACCGTGTTACCCGATATGGACCCCTATTCACGAGCTTCACTCAAGAGGAGCACCGTGACTTTGGTCCATGTTCCGCAAGTACCATGATCATCGTGAGATAAAAATATATAACATTCGCGATTTGAACTTCATTAAACTATGTATAAAAGATCGCTCTTCTTACATCCACGGGTCAAATAGAATCTTTCCACACTTTCCCGTGTGAAAGAGATCGTAATACTCTTTTGCATCATCGATGCTTACTATCTTTTCAACCAAACTAATTTCTCCTCCTACCGCCCCAAACACATCCTGTCTTCTCAAGAGTATCCCGAGTGCCATAGGGAACATTGCACGAACAGGGCAACGACCAAATTCCATAGACACGTTTTTGTCATAAAGTTCTCGACCTCTGAATGGTACATGGGGCTCTCCGTGGACTCCTACGGAACTGATACACCCGAAAGGTCGAACGAGTTCATAGGAGAGGGCAAGAGCGCTGTTATTTCCAACGACCTATAGCACTACGACTGAGACCAATGCGTCACGTAAGTTTCAAAGACTCACCTCCAAAACGGCGTTGCAGCCCACGCCGTCTGTCCATGTTTTGACAATATCCTTGGCTTCTTCTATCGAGGCAACAGCAAATTGATCCTGCTTATCTGAAAGCTTTGAGTAGATAACAGCCATCTTATTCCTTCTTGAGTCTGTCGGATCAACAGCCACAATCCGATATATCAGACCACGCGATTCAAGCATGTCGATGAGGCTAACAGTGGCACACTATCATCATATGAGCCCCTGCTTCAACCAGATAAAGACACAGCATAAATCTATCCCACTCACCAAGCCCACCGGACCAAGTCCTATGACAGCAATTGTGAGAGTTGTGTCTTGGGGCGTCAGGTAGAACTCTTGTGAAGCAATATTGGCAGGACCAGAGCTATATGGATATGATAATGCTGATGTGATTGGTAGGAGCTTTGGGTGGTTCAGTGCTTGGAAGGCAGCGAATACACCCGTCGGGAGGATGTCACACAGTAAAAGGAGAGAACTATCTGCCAAATTCGCGATAGTTTCCTTGTTGATTTCCCCTGCACCACATGTGTCGGAGCCAATATCGCTGAGGCGATATAAAGTGCCCCCTGCTCGTGGCACACGAACGTATTGCGCTTGTCCGCCGGCCGTTGTCGCTGTACCAAAGAGGCGACTTCCTTCACACCGTGATGTAAATCCGATCCGGCAAAAGCTATAAACCGGTGAGCAAACAAACTGAAAGCAGTTTTGCTCGTTACACACTGGCATTCCCCGCAAGAAACGGTGAAGGGAGACACGACTTTGTCCCCAATTTGTAGTGTCGAATACAAAAGTGGGCGACCGGAAGCTCCAGCATGAAAGCTTGCTCCTAACGCAACTACATGCCCCACAAACTCATGACCACATATAAACCTAGGATCGAATGGATCAAAGTTCAAACGACACATAATTCGAGGGTAATGAGCTTACGGCTGGGTGACAGCTTCGGTTCCCCGATATGTATGAAGATCGCTTCCACAGAGCCCAGCGAGCTAAAAGTTACTAAGTACATATGTATCAGCGAATAATTCAAATGACGAACTTTGATTTTGACAATCGCATCATCAGGATGTTCAATCCTATGTAATATCAACGTCTTTCAGTACATAGCCATCGACACCAGAGCACAGAACAAAACACATACTTGGGAATGTCTGTTGTTTCCACCCGGATGTCATAGGAAGGCGGGTATAACCGCACCACTTTCTGATCACCGACTGGAGATGACATGGTAGAGAAGAGAGAGCTTGAAAGAAATTTGTGACAGCCCGTCTAGATAATGACACTGGCACTTGCCACATGACATAGATCTCACCGTAGCTAGCATATGACCTACAAAGGCCAGGTCATCTTGAAGACTTGCGGCTATTTTAAATACAGGGACAGACGGGACACCGCGGTATCAAGCAATTCATTACAATGTTGAGTAATATAGGAGGTTATGAGAAAGCTTATGCAAATGCAATATGAAGAAACAAACGACAGCAATTTCATGACAAAAATAGGGAGGGTTGCCTAATATCACGGAATTTTCATATTCGTGTTTGCGGCGGTCGTCAAAAAGCGTTCTATGACAGACTTCCCGCGTTGGAGATTGGAGAGAGATATGCGTTCGTTCGGTAAATGAGCTTGATCCTGATTCGACATTATGAATACCTCAACATGAAGTAAAAATTGATATATCTTACGGTGCTTTGCCCTAAAGGCAAGTGGAGCGCATGACAACCAAACTCCTTCTCGAGACATGGTATCGATGGGATAGACTGAACAGAGAGTTTATAAGTAAGGCTACAACCAATAATTCACATGCTCACCCCGCCTTCGCGAATGCGCAGTGGCTGGGCACCCCATTCATCGTGCACTGCGTTTTCCAGAGCTTTGAACCACGGATCATCAAGATTTCCAAGCCACCAATCAGCCTTATGATTGATTGTGACCTGATTTACGAATTAAACCGATAATAGGTAACCCCGGAGGAACGAAAGTACCTTCAACTGGTTGGGTGATTGAAGCGCAGTGAATGACTGGTTTAGGTGGTCAACCAGAGAACCCGCAACAAAGTCAAGCTCTTGATCAGGAACAATGCGAAGGGATACTTTCGCAGTAACCTTGCCAGGTATGACGGTGGAATCTTCGACAAAGATAAGCGACTACCGATAGAAGCGGGGTCAAGACTTACTCCCGGGCCCAGAGACTTCAATATTATGGACTGTGAGCGAGGGCTCGCGCCATCTTGAAGATAGGATAGTGCCAGATCGCTGAGTGACTTGTGCCAACAGACTATACATTCGCTCCTCTTCTTTTGTCAACGAACGCACGGAATCGTCTGCACGATAGCATATAAGCCCTCTGACATAGGTAACTTCCGAAATGGCTTACAAAAGTGAGAAATTGCCACTTTCTGCTTGCTATCCGTTAAAGTAGCTAGCAAACGAATCCTACATGGGAAAGGACATTTCAGTCGAAGGATTACAACACAGCCAATAACATACATGTCCAACATAGGTTCTGATGCAGCACCCCCTTCTACACCCGAGTGCAGGTCTGGCGCACCACTGGAAATCTATACCATACTAAGTTTACTTGCATAGTGATTTCTTTATGAAATTGACATGCCTCAATGGTAGAGTGTACAACGCCTCGTAAACCGTATGTAATACAAGGAGGATAGTCTGTTATCCATGTCGAATTACTTTATATTGGTTTAGTACCTGGATAAGCGGCGTCTATTGGGTAACATACCTGAGAAGAATTGCATCAACATCACCAATCAGATGCTAATGATCATCAGTTATCTCCTGCGATCGTCATAAAGCTCGGTAATACCTTGTGCTTTTTAACGGACTCCATGAAAGATGAACTCCCTGTTTCCTCCTCGCCCTCTATAAGAAAGACAAGATCAACCCCAAGAGCGCGTTTCCGTAATAGATCCGCCGCAGCGCAAGCCACAGCCATGATCGGACCCTTATTATCTGTTACCCCACGACCATAGAGGTAGCCATTTCGACCTTTCAGTTCAAAGGGGTCTGAGTTCCATCCGTCTCGAGGCGCGGAGATGACGTCGTAATGGCTACTTTCAGTGTGAGACACGCTATCGTGGGTTATGACTTAAATGCTTACCCATAGAATAGGATACGAGGCTTCGGGTGCTGGCCTTGCGTACCATGGAAGGTAGCTAACACAAGGGGGTTCCCTTCGTCTTGGGTGGGTAACTAGGAAATCATGAGCAAAGCATATCAAAGAACTTTGGTCAAGATCCTTACCATTGCTGACTCCGCACCTAATTGATGCAGGCATTTTTTGAGCCATATAGCAGCTTGCCGGCAGTCCTCGCGATGGGAAGGATCACTGCTGATACTCGGAATGGATATGAATGTAGACAGAGCAAAGATCATGGTGTCGGAGTCTGGCAATGAAATCGCTTTCAGAAAATTCCTACTCGTTAATGGATTATAGTAGTGTATTACCATGGGTAATTGAACTCCCTGCAGAATCAGCATTTGATGCTTTCAAACTGGTGAATTCATCTTGCCCCGACGGCGGGAAAATGTCCCAGACCTTAAAAAATCGTTCAGACAATAACAAGATAAGAAGTTGAGAACTCACATTGATGAACCCATCGTTAGCGCCAGACACCAAGAAGAAGCCTTTGCGGTCTGCGGAACGCGTGATGGTGGAAGAGAGAACAATTCCATTATGAGCATGCCAAGATGCAGTGCAATCGAATGATGACGACCACCGCTAAAGGGAGTTGCGGATTCGTGACCGTTAACGAACAGCTAGGAAAGGAAAACGGTACCTGGATTTGACCGTTCGCAGAGCATGTATAGAGGTCGGAATTCATGATTGAGAGGGATAAAACATCAATTGTCTTCCCAGTCAAAGAAACTTGAGCAACGATCAAACATCCAGCGTGTTCATACTCACTTCTTGCACAATGATCGTGCGGACAAGGGTTTTTGTTTCAAGGTCGAACACTTTAACATATCCATCTTGGCATCCAGCATATACACTCTCTCCACGGACTGCAAGAGAAAGAACAGCACCATGACAACACTCAAACGTATGCAGATCTTTAGGCCCAAGAGGTGTGCAATTCCATAGCTAACGGGGTCAAAACATCAATAAGGGCACGCGACCACATACTAAAGGGTCACCTTGATAGTTTCATCGCCACTGCCGGTGATTAGATGTACAGTCCCATCTTCCGCAGGTGGGCTATCAGAACCTTCTCGATTGGGTGGTACCAAGACCATACAATAAATGTACCCAAAGTGCGCCGAATCGATAACGTTGCTCGCAGGGATATTGAGGATCGAACCGGAGCGTGCAATTATATCTGTGTCTGATGGAGGAGAACTGCTCAGATTGTTGGCAAATAGATCTGCAGGACGATGCTGATACTGTGGGTAGCTATCAAAGAACTTGTGCGCTCGACGTGTTGGGGTTGATGTGCCAGAGTTGACGTGCTCTTGGGGGCATCGATCCATATGATGTTTACAAAAGCTAAACCATTGCAGCGAAGTGTTCTGACATCCTATGTAGATCGTTTTCAAGCTCGAATTCCATGCAAGAGAGAAGAGATCCCCAGCTCCAGTTTCCAGATAAGGGTAAAGCACATAAATAGGATCCAGGGTAACTGTGGACCATATCTGATGTCGTTTCAGTACGAGAAGCTCGTGGGAGTAGAGATCAAGACGTACCCTAACAGTGCTGTCGCCTGGGAAAAAGAGGTAGCATATCTGGGTCATGAAATTAAGGATTAATCGCATACCTGATGCACTAAACAGCCACTTCTTTTCCTCCGCGTATTCGAGTGCGAGAATACTTCCCGTGTGCCCCCGAAGCGTAGCTTTAAGCGTAAAAGTATGCTTGTCCCACACCTGCAGAGCCATAAGCAGGGAATGTGTTGATAACCACGGCCCAACTGACGGAAATGTCCTGGCATTGTCCTCCAGTGTAGATATGGTGGACATCAGCCATTAAACTCAACACCGACTTATTTTCATCGCCTAAAGAATGCAAAAGGCTGGGCTTGGGGGCGGTCGAGGGGAGCCGACGGCTTACAGATGCTACGCCGCGATGAGTATAAGAAATGTCTCGGTCAAAACAATAAGCCATTGTGGGGTAGGAAACGTACGATGGGGGATGATAACATTGGGAGATGGAGTCACAGGCATCTTATATGAACCGAGGAATGAGAAAGATATTACCCTTCGGTCGGTTTGTCCGTGACAGGTTGCTTGGATCACGGCGACCTCAGGCTCAAGCGATATAATGGTCGACCAGGGCACAACAACGTCACGGCTATAGAGGGGCGCTGCAATGATTTTCTTTACGTTCTAGGATAGATAGCAAAATCCTAACAATGTAAAATTGCTATAGGTCAGAATGATACAGCCAAAAACTCACAAATTATGGTGTAAAAGAGTAAAAAGGAATGGGTTAACGAGTATAGGAACCGTGACGCGACGCGTCGGAGTCCAAGCTAAAGGCTTGTTCTTTACCCTCATCTTTGCTGTTCATATTCTGTTTCGATGGCGTCAGAATCTGCGCGAATAGCGAAAGATAAGGCGAGCTCAGAAAATATTGATCTCTGGACACTCCCGAGTCTAACGAATCCTGTGCAGGGAAATACAGCGTTCAAAGCGGGTGATTATGCAACAGCAGTGGGCCACTATACATCTGCAATACTTGCGGATACCAAGGACCCAACATTTCCACTCAATCGTGCTGCCGCATATATCAAACTAGGCAAGTACGTCTTCCATGATGCTTTACTGGTTTAACACCAGCGATATCTAACTATCAACGCGACAGACACAATGATGCAGAACGGGATTGCACGACCGTGTTGAAATTGAGTCCTAATAATGTGAAAGCGCTATTTCGAAGAGGTCAGGCTCGACTCGGGCTGAATCGGTTGGACGATGCTCGCGCAGGTATTTGAGGATAGTTGTGCTGCGAACATACCCTGTCTGAAGTACCACTAGATCTAAATAATGCGCTCAAACTTGAGCCCGCCAATGCTGCAGTCGCCCAAGAACTTGCTCATGTTGAAAAAACGATTCAGCAGAAGCAAGACAAACAACGTGCAAGTCATATATTATAGAGGTGATTAACAGTTAGAAATTAACGACGTTTAAGCAGACTGCTCCTGCTCCTCATACCATCGGTATATCCTCGACCACCGTTCTGGGGGCCATGGAGGCACACCCTAAACGACGGCGTATCCCCATTAAAATTGTAGAATCACCCGGAGGAAAGTCCTTGAAATCAGCTTCTCCCATTATTGACCTCAATGGATCAAACGCCACGAAAGCCAGCGATCTTCTCACTCCTATCTCGTCCCGATCAACATCATTGACTGGACAACCACCAGAAACCTCAACGCTCCCGGATGCCCCTAATCTTGCAGCCACTGAAAGCGCACGATCATTTATAGATGCGAAAAAAGTTCGCGAAAGTGCGAAGCCCCCACGTGTCGTAGGAGGCATATTCCGTCCATCAGGCCAACACACCATCATCACGCAACAACAAAACCTAACGTCGGTATCCCCGAGTGACAAAGACGTTCACAGCTCTGCTACCACACCTCCTGGGGGTAATGTTGCTAGCTCAAGCGAAAAATCCACGCGATCGGTGCAACCACCTGTCAATCTCTTTCAATTCACGAGATCATGGGAAATGCTGGATTCCAATGAAAGTCGGTGGGAGCTTATATCGGTAAGCGATCGTTATAGTCTTTGGAATGTTCTAACTCTTTGGATGTGATAGGGAATTAAGCCTTCTCTAATCCCCCAGATATTTCAGACTTCTTTGGAACCATCACTGCTGGTTTCCATCCTATACGCTTTCCGCCACATCCTAGATCGAGGACAGATAGGCGAAAGTAGTATATATGCTGATATATGGTCATATATGGAGTCATTTCAGAAGGTCCAGCGATTCGGTACAGTTCTGCTTCTTATGAGCAAAAATGAGAAACAGCTTTTCGATGGTATTTGGGAAACTTTGAAGGCGCACGACAGCAGCCATTCTTCGTGATAGATACTTTATTGTGAAGTATGCACAATAGAGCCACCGTGATGATCGAAGTGTGTAGATAGTGTCCTGGAGGTTGGTGCTGTGCGAAGTTGCGCAATCACGACATTTTACTTTACATCTCGGTGGGATTTCATGCATATCCAGCCATGGGGGCGATGCAGGTGTTTCAGCGTTCCTTCACTTGCTCCACCTCTCCCAGCGTCACCTTGATAACTCAGGCAAACAGTTCTATCTGGCCGATAACGCAAGGAAAATGGGAGACAACAGTCCGAAAGATACACAGGATTTTCTTAGTCCCGTACAAAGATCCCTCTTTGACTCTTTCAAGGCTAATCTCGAGAAAGCGGACCTTTACACATCCTCGCCAAATGGAGCCCCATCCCATGATGATACAACGCTGTTGTAAGTATGTGCGCTTGGCTGATTCTGTCTAAAATGCGTCCG
>MU267632.1:0-24837 GCA_021014935.1 Hygrophoropsis aurantiaca
TTGTTCCATGATGAAATAAACGAAATAAACGAGATTATGTTTCTTTCCAAAACGAACCAGGATAAAGCAACTCGCCTCTTGATCTCCTCCACAAGCGGACTCATATGTTGGTCTCTTGATTGAACGCAGTCTCTTCTCTGTTTGCAAATATCGGGCAACAGCACCTTTGACATTGTCCCACGCGCTGAGCAAAAGTTTGTCATGACGGGCGTGCCTTTCGATATCTTGCGATTTGATCCACGATAAGCTCTTAGCAGCCACGCGGAGCACTTTTGTGTGCATTAGAAGGTGAGGTAGCTGAGACAAAAGCGCCACATCAGAAGAGTCTTGATCCCGTCGATGATAGGGTGTATGTTTTGATTCTATGTGACCTGCTTGGAGAATAGTTTCGAGAATCCGAGCTTCCAATGCTTCACAAAGGACGGATACGCTATCATCGGATTCAAGCGTCGCGTACAGTATATATTCATACCCGCGTGGATAGGTATCATCAAAAGGATCATAAGGAAGTTTTGGGCGAAGTTGGGCTAGGATGGAGGCCATGATGTGTACCGAACCTCTTGATATAAATTCTTCGCGGGCTGTTTCTTCCCTTTTACTCACATTGAGCAGGATCTGGGTAATCTGAGCGAAATCGGCGGTATAACGCAACCAGGAACTATGCATCAGCAAAGGTTGGTCCTTCGACGCAGATCCCTCTACTTCTTTGCGGAAGAGACGAAGATATTTAAGGGTCGTAACGACGACCACTGATATTCCTCCTGCGGCAGCGACAAAAGCAGGAAAAATAGCAATTGTTGCGTTGGAGCCTAGGCAATACGCAACCACTCTGTTAATGGTCTCCCTCAGGAATGAGAGTGCCCCAGCCGAACTTTGACTGGCATGGCCAACAGCAATATCCTGATGTTGTAGGTCTGTGGCCAAGATCCATATTCCCATAATGGTCGTTCGAAGGGCCGGCATGTTTGTGATTCGAGGGTGTACGCTTGGAAATTTGTCGTAGAGTACTCCCAGAAATCCAATAGTGATTTTAGCTGCGTGCGAGATAGATACTGGCGAATTGAGCTGAGTACGGGCAACGGAAAGGTCTGCGAGAAAATTGCGATAGAAGAATGGTATCCAAGGATAGAGGCGTGCCCAATTCTTTACGACGGGGTCAAACACTTGCTCCTCAGATTCGAGAAGCCCTGCACCGAGTTGGATGATACCGAGTAGCGACCATTTGGCCAGGTTGATAACGTTCGTGGTTTCCGGAATGATTTGTTTGGGAATAAGAGCTGGATTCAAATGAGCAATGAAGATGGGAAGAATGACCCCACGAAGAGCCGGGTCCTCAGCGCTGGAGCTCAGAAATTCAACATGTTCAGCTGATCCTGATATTGCTTTTTCCATCGATTTCTGTTGCAATCCGAGTGAGTAGATCACGAAATGACGCGTCAGTGTTATACGGCCGAGCATACCTGGAAGAATATTCCGCGATTTTCCATGATAATGGCGTGTCGTATCGAGAACAGTTATCAACGGCTGTCGCAGTCCCAGATTCACTGTGAACTTATTCACTTAGAGGGTTCCCTGAGCGTCTTTCATCCAAGGGAAGCACGGGTGCCAGTGGTCCAGCTGTGACAAGTCCCATCAAGATAGAGTAAGTAGGACGATTGCCTTTGTGGACGCCTGCCGGCGACTGGAGTTTAAACCAGCTATATTAGAAGCATCATCATCCGCCTTGACCACAGTAACAGAAGAAGAAAGACATGTACATAGGCAGACCAAATATGTTCGAAGGAAGAACAAGTCAATTGAGTTCCGTCTCACACATCGTGCCTTCCATATCGAGGACAACTGTCACTTTGACATCTTTAGTTGGTTTGTGACCTGATGGGTTGCCATTCATTTTGAATTGCGTTTTGGACAACATACATACTTGAAAGTGCACAGTTTCAAAACCGACTCCAAGGTACGTCAATCTTCGACTGTTGCGTTTTTTCTTCTTTTCAAATCTCATCTCGAAAGAGCCTCCTCAGCACAGTTAACCACCCTGATATTGCGGGAAGCGACTCATAGGGGATCATATCACTGTACACCGCACTGGGCCATCTGTTAGGGTCTACCTATCATGGGAAACCACGCCGGAGAACAAGATATCCATAACACCATCAAAATCATAGAGGATGAAGTGCTAGAACTCGAAAAAGAGGAAAGAGACCTCCTGTCACGTCTTCGCGTTCTTCAGGACTTGATAGCACGCCAGCGAGCACGCTCAGGAGGATTAAAAAACGCACTCATTCCAGTCCATCGCCTTCCCAATGAAATATTACAGGCTTGCTTCTATCAAGTCGTACAGTCTTGGGTGAGCGATAATGAAGAAGAAGCAGAAGAACGAGCAATAAGAAAGCGAAAGGATAGCGACTTCAAGGGGGGGAAATTTAACTGGCCATGCACACCCGCTTTTACCATCTCGCACGTCTCGCGTCATTGGAGACAACTGGCGATTAATATGCCATCACTCTGGACCAACCTCATAGTCACACCAAGTTTCGGGCGCCACATGGATGTTTTCCGAGATTTTCTCCACCGAGTTAACAGCATGCCCATCGCTGCAGATTTTCGATATTTCAAACGAAAAGAAACGCTGGACTCTACTGAACTTTCGGTGATGGAAGCTATCATGCCACTGATACAGGCACACCAAATAGTTGCTCTTACTTTGCTCAATGCGGATCCCGTGTATCTGTTTCTACAATCTCGAATGGCCCGGGTAGAACAATCTATCATACGCCCTCCCTCATCCACTCCGTTCAGTCGCTTGACCGCATTGACTCTCCAAATTAGTTCTCCGGAGACGGTCCAACTTACTCGTTTAAAATCACTGTTGTCTGCTACACCACAGCTCAAAAGCCTTTTTCTGCACCACCCCCGGGCGTTCCATTTTTTTCAACAGGCAGATGAATCCATCGTCAATCTTCCAATGCTGGTCACATTGACAATAATACAATGTAGTCGTTTGATGTGCAGGTTTCTCCGTTCCCTATCGGCCCCAGAGCTTTTATGGCTCAAAATTGTACTTTGGGATCCCCGCGCGGCCAAGTCTACATTGTTCATCGATGATTCGCCCAGATTTCCCAAGGTCGAATACCTCGTACTCTTCTCAGAATATAACAACTTGGCCGCAGTGGACAACGAAATCGTCAGTGCATTACCAAGAGTCACTCACCTTACGATACAGAGCCCTGGATTTTTCAACGAGAGGAGAGAGCCACCACCACCAACATTTTGGCCCGATCTCCAACATCTGACGTTGGATATTCCCTTTAGATATGCTACGCGCGACCTACGTGGTTGTTTTACTTGGCTACAAAAGCGAGAGGATCGAGCAAATAACCCTTTGAAAATCTGTGTTATCGATACCTCCAAGGAACCACCCGACCACGACGCAGATCAACTTGTATTCCGCTATTACGAAGAATTACAGCAGTATGGAAACTTGGCAGGGAGTAGCCTTAGGCTGGAAGAATTTTTGCGGAGACAAGCAATGTGATGTTGGCTATGACTTAGGACGAGATCTTTTCTTTCTTCTTGCGATTGAGGGATTCGCGCCCGGTATACTTATCGTATCTTTGATGATATCAATCAATCAAGCCCAAATCCTTCGAAGCTTCCGATTTTCCCGTCGGTCGGCGCGTTCGCAGTCGGTAGCATGTTGGCAGCAGGAGATCAATCAGTGTGAGCAACTTGCAGCTACTAGCTGACCGTGAATTGCAACGTATGAGGATCGCGGACACTCATTTATATTTCTGAAAGATGTCATGTTTGTGGATTGTCCTCCGTTTCAATCTGGGGATAAGTAAGACTTCCCTGCTGGGTGGCTAAAATGTGAGTTAGTTTTCGTTCTGCTAGCTCCATCACAGAATTCGACACCCGGGCATGGAATGGATGGATAGTTTTCATTCGTAAGTCATCTACTCAATCCCAACCAAGGCGTAATTTACACACACGAGTGCTACAGTATCATGATGTTTTCACAACGCAAATGATTCATGAAGAGCTCAGAAAGTAAATAAGTATTCATAAAGACGAATATCCGAACAGTGTGAAAGCAGTTGGTATGAAAACATAACTGTAAGAATAAAAATGTTAATGAGATTCCAAGTCCCTGATAAATGGTGATTTCGTTCGTCGACACGAAAGTATAGCAAACATACGCTCAATATGTAACATGCAAGCGAGCCCCAAGGTCCCTCGAAAGTTCCTGTGTATTTCCCGACGTGAATCTTCCACATCCCGCGATAACGACTTCTCTCAGCGTCGAATTCGGCGTCATCTCATCGGTATATTGAACGCGTCTGCTCAGTGCTTCTACCACAGCATCTCCCCAAAACTGTTGACAATTGGAGAGCCTCAGTACCGACAGCTGGGGTAATCGCAGGTGCTGATGATCTCCTAGCCCTTCCTCGGTTTCTTCGAAGGGTGCCAAGAGTCTGACGACCGTATCCGACATATCGGAGCCAACAATTGAGAAGTGCGTTAGGTCGGGCAATCTGTCAAAAACCCATCTAAAGTCTTTGGTTCGCATGTCGCTCAAATCCATATCGAGAAGTTCAAGAGGAGGATTTGAGCGCGATATGAGTTTGCGTAACCCCATGCCCGTATGCTGGTCACTCCAGCGAGACTGCGAAAAATCCGGGAACTCGTCCTCGCTGTCACCATCTTCAATGTAATGATAGGGCTCTAGCGGGAAGTCTACGTTTGTATGGCGGATGTGTAGCTCGCGCAGTGCAGGAAGATGCAAGTGAGAGAGGATGTTGCGTTGACTGCACGTGTAGTCTAGCCGGAGGCTATGAAGGCGAGGCAAAGCAACAACAGGATCTACTTGATTGAGTGTGCCTTCGTCGTCAGGAGTGCCATGAAAGCAGAAGTGTTCCAACTGTGGACAGAGACTGAGGAATTTCAGAAGATCAGATGAGGGAACGCATTGCTCGAATGCGCTGTCAGTGATGTCGATAGAGGTGAAGAGCAATGGATTGGCGATATCGGCGATAGGGAGGCGGGACACCGTAACTTTCATCGAGACAAAGCGAAACCGAGAAGCTCCAGAAGAAAACGCAATGTCATCATCATCCGAGTCAGAGGTATCTGATTGTGTGTGCAAATGGACATCCAAATAATGGAGCACCCTTCGGGGTGCTGACCGGTAAACGGGAGCTAGACTCGTGCGAATGGTCTTGCCTCCACAAGTGATAATGCATTCGCTCCACCTTCGGATGGAAGGTAGAAAGCAGGACATCACGGGTAATAGACGTTCCATATCTCCCAACTCTATGTCAAGGACACATGGAAGAGGGGCTGCACGCATTACCCAGAGCTCGGCCTGGGATTGAATAGATGCAAGCCCGCGATGCGAATCTTGAACCGATATGTATTCCCAGATCCTTGGCGAGCTGTTCACTATTTCTCTCCAAAGTCGACACACCCTGGAAAGTATGAGTGGTGCACACCAGTCGCCAGTGGAACTGCAAATGACGAAGATCTCAATTAAGAGTTCTGGTGGTAAGTAGTTCATCGAGGTATTCAAATGTTCCACTTTTGAGCTATCTATTGGTCGATAACTGGATATCTGCAAGGTAAACATCTTTGACGTGGCGAGCGATGAATGCAGGATGAGCAGAAGCGCCGGAAAGGCGGGTAAAAGCAAGATAAGGTCAGAAACAGCTCACATACGCATGATATAGCATAATCGCTGAGTTCAAATATTCCACTTGAACAACCTCGGACTTGTGAACTGGTGCTGATCGGCGCACTCTGATATTGTGATGTACATCATGATCATCTCCCATAGACAGACCATATATAAAGAAGAGTCATTCCTTCAAGTTGTTTGGTGCAAGAGGACCCTATGACACAGAGATGATAATGTCAGTCGTGACACTCTAAGCTGATGGTGAATATTATTCCAAAGTGCTCTTTATGATCGATGATCGATGATCAGCCGTATCTTCTCAACTCAAACCTATGTAGCCGAATCGCTGGAAGATTATAAGTACTGAGATTCGAATGGGAATTATAGAAACAGGGACAAAGATCTGCAGATCCTAGCAAAGAAGTTTAGGCGATATGATGCATGCTATTGGATTGTACAGTCATCATCCACAACACATGTATGGGTGATATCGATGGCTGTAAGTTATCTATATGGCGAATCACAACAGTGGATTGCAATTGTGCACCATAAAATAGCCTGAACTTAAACATCCTGGTATATCACCCGGTGAGGCTGATACTATACAAATGGGTACCCTTGTTAGCACTGAGGGGGTGAATGGGAATGACCAAGGGTCACCATGCATCGCATCAATAATACCGAACGCAGAGGAAACTCACAATCAGAATGAGCTTCATTGCTATGTATAAGAAAGAAATTCACTTGTTTAGAGAGATAACAAACGGGATGGATGCCGGCTTACTAAGCAGCTGTAACTGCATAGAGGTGGTGGCTGGATTTGAACTCAATTCTGAACTTTAATTCCTCGTACACGCCCGCCACCGCCGCGCTCAACGCTCCGCGCAACTTTTCCTCAAGGTCGTCAAATTCACATTATGCCAGGAGTAAGAGATATCAGGCAAGTATAAATCAGACTCAAGCATTTAATGTATCGTATCATAACACTTGAATGTACAGTGCGGACGCTTTCATCACGGCCTACGCTTCCCACCTCAAACGGTCGGGTAAATTGGAGGTTCCAACATGGGTCGACCTCGTTAAAACTGGCTCTTTCAAGGAGCTCGCACCCTACGATCCTGATTGGTACTATGTTCGCGCAGGTGATCCTCATTCAACACCTATCGGATTCGAGACAAACCAACTAAATACATAACATATCTAGCTGCTGTTGCACGGCACATCTACCTCCGCAAAGACGTTGGCGTTGGCGCCTTGACAAAACTTCACGGTGGTCGTAACAGACGTGGCAATCGCCCATCACACCACGCTGACTCGTCAGCATCTGTACAAAGAAAAGTCTGCCAATCGCTGGAGAAGATCGGTGTCCTCGAACAGACTGACAACGGTGGTCGGAGAATTAGCCAAGACGGTCAGCGGGACTTGGACCGGATTGCAACCGCCGTCGTCGAGGCTGAAAAGGAAGAGGAGAGCGACGAGGAGGAAGGCGACGAGGAAGAAGAGGAAGAGGAGGAGGATGACGAGTAAATCAATATTTCAGGTCTCGCCTTGCATAATTCCCTCTCTGTGCATGCCTTTCGCGCGGCCGTTCATGGATGTTTATGACAATACGGTATGAAGCATGCATCTCTTCAAAATATGGCATTTTCTTGCTCCCATCCATTTGACTTTCCTCGTCAGGGAGTTGTTTGCCCGCCTGAGAAATTACTATCGGTACGTTCACGATGATCTTTCCCCGTCATCTAGGGTTTGCGGTTTTTTTTGGCCTATATAGCCAAGTATTAACTTGGTTCTGGGTTCTGTCTTCCCTGGCCGGGCCCCGTTCCCCGTGCCCGAAGAGAATATAAGATGGGTTCATCAGGGATGCGAAGGATAATCTCATCTAAGCTTGTAGGATCATGTTCACTACTGATCGCCTCGTCTTGCGAGCATTCAGAGACGATGATCTCGACCACCTCCTTGCACTTCGCAACGATCCCCGTGTTGTAACTTCTCTCAGCGCCGAACCAGTCGTTCCCCGTCCTCCTAACTACAAAATCTTCCTCAAGGAGCTGGCAGAGAATTCAACGATAGGATTCACAATCACTATCAAAGAAACTGGACAGTTCATGGGACAGTGCAGCATCAAAGCCACGGAGCCGCAAAAGAACAGAGATGCCCTATTTGGTATATCCATGTACCCCGATTTCTGGGGCAAAGGATATGGAAGAGAGGCAACAAAGTTCACGATAGATTATGCATTCAAGGCGCTGGGTTTACAGCGCGTGTCGTTGATGGTTTCAGCGGAAAATACCAGAGCCATATCCTTATATGAGAAATTGTCAGTTTATTTTTTCTGCGAGTGTTTCTATTCTTGTTGCAGTGATCTGATCACGTCGCGAATTAGAGGTTTCTCAGTGGAAGGTCGAAAGAGACGCGCAAACTGGGTAAATGGTCACTGGGAAGATACGTTGAGCATGGGAGTACTGCAAGAAGAGTGGGCAGCATTACATGCTTAGATGAATCGGACTGTGTTTGCTGGAATGGCGTTGCAATGGGGTACAATCTATAGTGTTGATGAAGTTGTAATAGTGCTACCAATGGATTGGGAGTCCATGAGCTTGGATTCCGAACGCACCGTGCGTCAACGTACTATGCAACCTGAGCAACATCGATACATAGACATTTTAGCGCAAAAATGGCTAGCTTCGCATCAACCCAAGTGAATAGCGTACATACTTCTCTTTTGTGTATTGTTCGAAAGCTCAACTTGACTCGGAAGTTGAAGTTCGCGCGTTAGACTCCTGAAGAGAATTTTTTTTAAAGTTACTAATTGCGTTTGGCTTGCCGCTACCGAGCGAATCAGATTCCGACCAAGTATGTAAGTACTTACCCAATTTAGGAAATTAGTTCCTATATGCAGACAACTCGGTTCGGGTGTTATTTCGTGGGTGTACTTATATTACTTGCTACTTGCTCTACTTTCTTGCTCTACTTTTGTTTGATTAATCCTGGCAACTCATAGATAGATATCCTGAAGATTCAGCCAAAAATCCATACCACCGCATTACCTCGGCTTTCTAAATTCTCACATATACCGTCAACTAGCAGTAAGCCCACAATGATAGTCACTCGTCTCACTGAAATCTGCGGTATTCGCGTGTAAGCTTCTGTATCTTGCACTGTATGTATATATTGATCAGTCTGCACACAGACCAGTTGTTCAGGGCGGCATGCAATGGTATTTATCCCACATGGTGCCAGCTCCGTTCATCGGTATTGATGCACTCCGTACGCAGGGTTGGTACACCACCACTCGCATCAGCAGTATCCAATGCCGGTGGTCTCGGTGCGTCTATAATATTTCCTTCATCACCGATACTGACTAAGTCTATGACAGGTATTTTAACAGCACTTACACAACCAAATCTGGATGCTCTGCGCATTGCTATACGTGAAACTAGGAAGGCAACCTCATACCCCTTCGGCGTGAACATTACCCTTCTTCCGTCAATCAATCCACCCGACTATGAGGGTTACGCCAGCGCAGCTGTAGAGGAAGGTGTGAAGATATTTGAGACTGCCGGTAATAACCGTGAGTGCCAATGACTTATATCTAAGCAAGAGTATCCGAGCATAGCGGCGCGGAAAGAAGCTACAAAAAGTAGAAAGCTGAAACGGGTTATTTGATTTGATAGCTGGCAAACTTATTAAATACTTCAAGTCTCAGGGATGCATTGTCATACACAAATGCACGACCATCAGACATGCAAAGGTCTGTCATGTATCTCTATCATCTCATGCAAGCCTCACCTTACACGGTCGGCAGTCCGCAGAGCGGTTAGGCGTGGATATCCTCAGTATCGATGGGTTCGAATGTAGGTCTAACTATTTTTCTGAAGTGCTGCACATGAAATAAATTATTGTCCTCACCCATAGGCGCCGGTTACCCAGGCGAGGAAGACATAGGCGGGCTCCTTCTCGTGAGTTTTGACATCACTTGTCCTCGATTATAGGCTATACGTGACGGTATTGTACAGCTCGCCCGAGCAGCGCAGGAGCTCAGTGTTCCCTACATCGCCTCTGGGGGAATCGCTGATGGACGAGGACTAGCTGCTGTGCTTGCTTTAGGTGCTTCGGTATGTTTCGACGATTAATTTTGTTTTGCTTCGTCGCTAATTGATAAACGTTTTGCTTTCAGGGTGCTAATATGGGTCAGTAAAGTTTGATGCCAGAGACTCCTGCTTGTTTATTTCGTCTAACCTTGTTTGATGCGACAGGCACACGATTTATGTGCACAATTGAAAGGTATGTTTAATTCATTTACCATAAGACACAGAACAAACCAAGCCGTTCGCTCAACATAAAATCATGTTAATATATTCAACAGTCCGATTCATCAAAACATTAAAGAGAAGATCGTCGCGTCTACTGAGCAAGACACAGTACACATATTCCGCACCCTGAAAAACTCCGCACGCGTCTTCAAGAACTCCGTTTCGACTCAAGTAGTTGCTCTGGAACGGCGTCCAGGTGGTGCTGAATTCGCAGACTTGCGTGAACTAGTGAGCGGTGTTCGCGGGCGGGAGGTTTATACCCGTGGTGATCCAGAATATGGGATATGGTCTGTGGGGGTGGCCATCGGCCTCATTAAGGACATTCCGGCGTGTGAGGAGCTCGTCCAAAGGATAGAGAGGGAGGCAGAGGAAGCTGTGAATGGAGTAAGCAGTCTTGTCAGGCCTCGGAAAGCTCCCGTCAAGGCTAAATTGTAACGTTTGGATGGAATGCACCCCCATTCATCGGACCGAAATTTCAAGAATTGGGATATTCACAATGTAGTCGTGACATATGATTGGGTCATGTTTTTGGAACGGGACACTTAAGAGGAGTGCGGAAATAAAATTCAAGACACAGCCTGAGCGCTCTGAAAAAGTAGGCCCTGTCCAAACGCTAGTTTGACAGGACAACTTCGTCAAATAGGCATATGGCGTCACAGCAGCCACTTCAAAAAGTATATCTGTCCCTCCGGTTCCAGGAACACCAGGAGATATAGCCAGCAGGAGCACTGGTTCAAATCTATGTATGCACACCGTATATAATATTATATGATTACTACGATGAGATATAATAACTCGAAAACACCGCTACGAAAACATACTCATAATGTTAACTTGAAATCGTCTTCCGCTTCAAAGGCGGTGGTTTGGATGTCGGAGCCTAGACATCGGGCCTGTAAATCCAAACAGGTCTCGAGATTTGTGGTTCAAGAAGCCCAGGTGTGATAGCGGCGAGCCATCACGAGACAACCCATAAATGAATGTAGGTGCCAAAGGGGGTGAGTGTGCAAGTCGGTCGTAGGAGCCATCAAGAATGATCCGACATCATTGGCCGCCACATCTGTGTCTTGACATGATAGACTAGACTCTATGGGCTCCGGAGGAGTATAGCGGGCGCCGGTGATCCGTCTACATGTACCGGTGCTGAGCAGAGTGAGCAGATTGTGATTGTGCGGGGATGACCTGAGCGCGATAAACAAACACATCGATGATCGCGTCGTGTTGTGTTGGTCACGTGTAACATTGTAGGTCCCCATCTCCCTCTATTCTTATTGCAGCTGCGATCTGATCACGTCGCAAAGTAGGGATTTCTCGGTGGATGGTCACTGGGAAGATACGTTGAGCATGGGAGTGCTGCAAGAAGAATGGGTGGCATTATATGCTTAGACGAATCATGTGTTTGTTGAAGGGGTACGATCTATATTGTGTCGATGTCATGGATATCGATATTTATAATATCGCCACCAATGGATTTGGAGTCCACAAACTCGGATTTTGAGCACGCTGTGTCCAATGTCAACCTGAGCAGAATGGAAAGACAGCTTCAGCGAGGGCATTTTAGAGCAAAAACGGCTAGCTTCGCATCCACGCAATTGAATCGCGTGCATACTTATCTTTGTGTTCCGTTCGAAAGCTCAACTTGACTCGGAATTTGAGGTTTGCGTGTTGGACTATGTATCTTTAACTCAACCTGTGTTCGGTAACCGGTTTGATGAGCGAATCGGTTTGCAAGTACCCAACTTAGGAAATGAATTCCCATATGCAGGCAAGTTCGGGTTTTATCACATGCTGATGTTTCGATCACACGCTTATCCTTATTTCTTTATCTTGCTCTACTACATTACTTTCTTTCAAACTTTTCATTCAATCAATCTTAGCAATTCATAGATAATTATCCCAAGGATCCAGCCAAATACCCATATTGCTGCCCTACCTCGGCTTTCTTATCCTTACACTAGAATCCTTACCATCAACTACCAGTAAATAAACCCGCAATGATAGTCACTCGTCTCACTGAAATATGCGGTATTCGTGTGTAAGCTCCTGTATCTTGCACTATATGTATATATATTGATCAGTCTGCACACAGACCAGTTGTTCAGGGCGGCATGCAATGGTATCTATCCCACATGATGCCAGCTCCGTTCAATATTGATTCACTTTGTACGCAGGGTTGGCACACCACCACTCGCATCAGCAGTATCCAATGCCGGCGGTCTCGGTGCGTCTACAATCCTTCCTTCATCTCCGATACTAACCAAGTCCATGACAGGCATTTTAACCGCACTGACCCAACCAAACCCGGATGCTCTGCGCATTGCTATACGTGAAACTCGGAAAGCAACCCCATACCCCTTCGGCGTGAACATTACCCTTCTTCCATCAATTAACCCACCCGACTACGAGGGCTACGCCCGCGCGGCTGTGGAGGAAGGTGTGAGGATATTTGAGACTGCCGGTAATAGCCGTGAGTACTATATTATCTATCTAAGCCAGAGTATCAGAGTATAGCGCGGAAAGAAACCACAAATCAGATCTGGCCCAGAATAGAAGGAAGCTGAAACAGGTTGTTTTATTTGGTAGCTGGCAAACTTATTAAATACTTCAAGTCTCAGGGATGCATTGTCATACACAAATGCACGACCATCAGACATGCAAAGGTCCGTCCTATTTCTCTATCAGCCATCATACAAGTTCGACCTGACATGACTGGCAGTCCGCAGAGCGGTTAGGCGTGGATATTCTCAGTATCGATGGGTTCGAATGTGCGTCTAAATATCTATTTGAAGTGCTGCACATGAAATAATATTATTCTCCTCGCCCATAGGTGCCGGTCATCCAGGCGAGGAAGATATAGGCGGTCTTGTTTTGGTGAGTCCCGACACCGCCTGCCCCCCATAATAGGCTCTACATAACGGTTTTGCATAGCTTGCACGAGCAGCGCAGGAGCTCAAGGTTCCATACATCGCTTCTGGGGGAATCGCTGATGGGCGAGGACTAGCTGCTGTGCTTGCTTTAGGCGCGTCGGTATGTTTCGACGATTGAATTTTTTTTTGATTCGTTGCTCATTGATAAATATTTTTCTTCTAGGGTGCTAATATGGGTCAGTGGAGTTCCATATCGGAGACTCCTGCTTATTTATTTCGTCTAACTTTGTTTCATGCAACAGGCACACGGTTTATGTGCACAGCTGAAAGGTATGCTTAATTCACCTTTCATAAAACACAGAACGAACCAAGCCGTTCGCTCACCACTAATATTTACAGCCCGATCCATCAAAAGATTAAAGAGAAAATCGTTGCCTCTACTGAACAAGACACGGTACACATATTCCGCACCCTGAAAAACACCGCGCGTGTGTTCAAGAACTCCGTTTCCACCCAAGTAGTCGCTCTGGAACGACGTCCAGGTGGCGCTGAATTCGCGGACCTGCGTGAATTAGTGAGCGGTGTCCGCGGGCGAGAAGTCTATACCCGTGGTGACCCAGAATATGGGATATGGTCGGCGGGGGTTACCATTGGCCTTATTAAGGACATCCCGACGTGCGAGGAGCTCGTCCAAAGGATAGAGAGGGAGGCAGAGGAGGTTGTGAATGGAGTAAGCAGTCTTATCAGGCCTTCTGGAGATGGGAAAGCTCCCATCAAGGCTAAACTGTAGTGGAATGTACGCCTATTTATTGGACTGCCTGGGCTTTTGTATATCAGGAATCTGGAATATTACAATTTGAGTGTTGTTGTGCAGGGAAGTTTTGCGAGTCGCAACGCTATCACGTAAATTGTACAAATCATTGGGTCACGTGTTTGGAACGCGACAATCATTGAAATCACTAGTACTTGGCATGACATCGAGGGCCATTATGTACCGATTTATAACCACTGAGGCCAAGCTTGTAGTATTCACTTCTTGGCTTTGTATTTGTTCTCGGAAATCTCAGGTCAGCTTTAATAATTCCTAACGATGAATCGCCGCCTTGGTATGGAGAGCCAGCTTGGTGTAGGTGGGGGCATTGTGTCTAAAGAATCTCAGAAGAAGTGAGTCGTCAAGCATATTCCTCTGACAGTATGAGCAGAGTTTTACTATATATTGTACTTTTTCAACCAGCCTCGACAAAGCGGAAGATCTATGTCGGCGAAGGAAACCTGAACAGGCGGTGCCGTATCTGTTGAAAGCAATGGAGGACGAGAACAACCTCGACGCGTTCATCCAGGCTGCTTTCCTCTTTCCGCTTAACGAAGCTGTGCAATTTCTTGAAGATGCTGAGAGAAAGGGTCAGTGCGCTCAAATCTACTATTATCGAAATGTGACCATAACGTTTGCTCTATACTACATTTTAGGACGTCAGGGCTTGAAACGACGCTTCGGCCCACTATGCTTCAATGACGACGCGCCACAAGTCGGAAGATTCTGGGATATCCTCGAAACGCGGCCATATATGCGTGTACTTCAAGCACAAGTCAGATTGTACTTCGAAAACCGCCAATTTGCCAAATCAGCGTGCGTACTTGTCCATTAGCCATAACGGATAGCCTCGTCTCATGCCCAGCCTCAAATCCATTTATGACGCGTAGGAACACCATAATCGAAATGCTTCGTCTCTGTCCTGGAGATAACACTGCTCAACGCACCTGGCTCGGTTCGATGTTATTACACGCAGGACGCGCATCAGATGCGCTCTCCTTCGCGCAAAACTGGCTCCTCCCGAGGGAAGAACGGGCGGACATTGTCCCGCGCGGTGGAGCTGTGTTCAAAGCTCCTTGTTCCGATCCTTTAAGTGCAGAGCAGGTCGAGAAATTATCTAAGCGTTCGCCCGGATCAATTGCGTACAGTGCTGCGTTAGCGGCCTACAAGCTCTGGGGTAATTCTGCCCTCGCATGCCAATATCTAAGGATTGCAACGAGCTGCAACCCGACGGTACTCACCAAGATCCTCATAAAGGCCGATAAACCACGTGAGTCCCGGTGATGCTTGGGTATTCCTCGCTCTAGGTCGCTGACTATCTGTGTTTATAGGCAACCTCAACAACATGCCTCGGGGTATGAATGGCCCTGAGGAAGCACAGGATTATTTATGGCTGACGCAAGATTTGTGGATGGAGTCGAGTGTGTGGAACTGGGCTAATGGCGACCAGCCGACAAAAGCGATTTTGTTCAAAACATGTTCCCGCAAAGGTTGCAACGTCATTGAAGGATCCGTCGCGCTTTTTAAGCGGTGCGCTGCATGTAAAGAGGTGTGTGTGTGTCAAACAAGGATGAACTCTTATTGACTAGGTGTTAGGTGGTGTACTGCAGCCAGACTTGCCAAAAAGAAGACTGGCGCGATCATAAACCGAGTGAGTCGTCGTTTTATTTTTCCCGCTCCCGCGGAAACCTGTAGTGACTATCGACTACTTAATGCCGTGACCCAGGATGTCAATTTAACCAGCGCCGAAAGGAGACCGTGCGTGCGATGCAAAATGGTCGATCTCTTCCTGAGGACGCTATTGATTTTGCGTCCGCGGATTTCTCGGGAGGAATGGTCTTCACCCAGACGACGTAGAAGCGGACTTGGATTTGACGCGACCAGTCGCGCCTTGAACCAGAACTCAGCCAACGAGTCTTGGCAAATGGAGCGGTCCAAAAACTTTTACCCACATATCTTTGCTATCTTACATGCCACTTGTTGTAATATAGTTGTACATGCTTGTAGGAGATGAATGTTTCGGCAATCACCACCCTTGTACTTGCAGATACCGAACACCACTGGGGATTGAGCTAAACGGAGAAACATACCACATGCGACCAGATTGTGAAAAAACCAAGGGACTGGAGGAGCACCTGCTAGTAGACAGCTACCCTTAAGCAGCCACTGCTTGCGCAGCCGCACCCAGTGCCTTCGTGCTCACTGATGGAGATTCGGCAGGGGTCTCGCTATCATCCTTCTGCTTCTTCTCTTCCTCCTCGACCTTATCAAGCCATTTCAGCACAAATTTGACATGAGCGCTGAAGTTCATCGTAGCATCCAGAGCGTCCCTGCCCGCGTGTGCCCGCGTCGGCATGAGAAAATGCCATTAGAACCAAAAAAAATGCCCACCTAACCACTCCTCTGCTGTCAATAAAGAAGGTCGTTCGCGCATCGGTCAAACCCAATATGCCTCTGCCAATCTGATAAGCCTTGTGTGCTTCTCGTTTTTCGTCGCTGAGCACGGGAAACTAATATAAATGATAGACAAAGGATATCCGCAAGGGAATCCCGGAACGAATTGGCGATCAGCGGTGATTCTCTTCCCCTTCCCCATCCACCAAATCCGATCAAACGGACTCACGGTCAGCTTCTGTCTCTCGACGAATTGCTTTTGCTTGTCTACAGGATCTGGGCTGACGCCGATAACTTGAATACCCGAGCGCTTAAACACCTCCTTTTCTGGAAAAGATAGAGGACCGAGTTATTGGCGACGATGATGTGATGAAGATCAACATTAACTCCCTGGTGTTAATAGGGTGAATAACGTACCAGCCAATGCGTCGCGGAATTGGCATGCCTCACGGGTGCATCCATATGATCCTGAGGGAGATGGAAGTCAGACCAGTATGATCGATAGGAACGAACGAAAACGTGAGATACCAGACTCGGGATAGAAGAATAGTGCAATAGGTTTCCCCTCTACACCGGGCGTCAAATTATATGTCTCCCCGTCATAATTAGGGATAGAAAACGATGGCGCTGGCTTGCCGACCAAAGTATGGGGAGCCATCTGGATAAGTATTTACTGGGTTAACAAGGGCTGATGATTGGCAGGAATAGCTGCACAAGGTTTCGTATGGAGCAGGATGGGAGTAGGTGAGAAAGGTCACAGATTCGCTGAGACGGTCTTAATATAGGCCGGCTACAATTGGTTTACAGCTACGTGGGATACGTTCCCCGACGGAGAAGATTTCCCTTTCATACATCCTGATCTCTAATCTTTGATAGAGTGGACAGGCTTCATTATAGAAACACGATATCTGATATCCGAGGCTCAGGTGCCTTGACCAATTGGGACAGGGGAATCATGGAAGACGCCACAGTGAGACTATCGAATCTTGATGGCGTTCTGTATTCTCGGGGTCATGAATACATACCATAAAACACGCTTGCACGCATTATTGGATACACGTTCGTAATGCCGTTGCGGTTGTGAGATGATGCGAAATGCGAATATGCTTAGCGACACAGCTGATGGGACTCTGACACATTATAAAGTTTTCAGTGAACAACGAAGCAATACCATCCGGTTCCTTACACTGATAAGCGGTTACAAGAGCAAGAGAAACCCAGTTTGGAAGTGCTGACGGAGGGACAATCGACCTTTGTGGCGCTCACACTCACATCCATGTTATCTGACAACGAAGGAATATACTTTTCCGCCCTCCACGGAAAGACGCGCCTGAGAATTCGAACCGTTTTGTTAGAAGAGATCTGATAACATGTTGGCTTTCAATCAGAAACTGACCGCGAATGGAGGTGGGGTCAGTACCCACCTTGAAGGAGATGGAAGTATAAGCCTGGGACAACAACTGTGCATTCCCACCAAAGGTTGATAATCGCATGATTCGCATCTACGGGACGATAGGAACGCATCAAGAAGGTCTTGACGAGGAAAAACGCGCAAATGCCGAGGAATTCAGGGAAATGACAGCTGAGCACGGTGCCAAAAATCGTGATCGGCCAATGATAGCGCGCTGACCGGTCAAAAGTCGGGTTTCGCGATGGAACGATTGCACAGCGCAGGCCATATAAAGCCAACTTTGGGATGTGAGAAAACTTATCCGTGCATTTGAATAAGTTTGAATGAAATTGGCGACAGCAGCTCGATAGCATCAGTAGAGCAAGTTACCGTATAATTAAGATATGAATAAACTGCACAGGTATATAGCGTGCTCTCATGGTCTTGCAGGGCCCATCGACTCTGTGGACACGTCACGCAGTTCGCGTGAAAAAATAGCAACTCCAAAAGAATAAAGAACGCACCTGCGTTCAACTCGGCAAATCGCTGGCCCACACGTTCGGAATGCTTCAAGAATTTATCGGCACAGTTCATGACACATTGCTCCTGCAAATAAAGTTAATTTGGGTTGTAGAAAGGAAGATACTGTGATTACTTCTTTTGAGGACAATGCTTTGCTTGTAAAGTCATTACAGCACGAAGTGAAACATCTTTCTACAAGACCAGAGTACATTTTCATAAAGTCTTGCATCTGGACATGACGCATGAAAACCGAGGACATTATAGTGAAGTAGAATGCGACACGGTACCTGTTTCTTTTCGATAATCTTGGTCATGTGGGCTTGCTCAGATGCATTGAACTGTGAGAAATCCATGGCGGCAAAAGGGCAAAGAGGGGAGAGATAGAAAGAATTTGAAGAATTTGGCGGTTGCAAAAGGATGTTGGTCCAGCAGAACTTTCGAATGTGGCTGATCGCCAAATATTGAGCACGTGCACGTGGGAGCGTGGCGTGGGCGAAAAACAAGATAACTTTTCGAAGTGCAAGCCCGGTTAGATTTTGCGATGACTCGCATCAGTCATTCTCAACCTCTTCATCAATTGCTTCATCAATCTTGTTCTCACCAAAAGGGTATTGTAGCCGTCGAATTTTTGCTATATAACTCACCTCACAACTCAAATCAAAAAGTAAAGTACCACCCTCATCTTCCTCTCCGGTGAATTGCACCATCTTCAACAGATACTCAATTCACTTTGTATAATTCAGTGGACATGGCCTTGCCTTTCAAAGATGCCCTTCAACGGCTGGAAAACCGTCGAGTGAAATCGACGCGGCCGCTGATCCCACCTCAGATCCTCCAAGAGGACCTTCCTCTGTGTGTACCACTTTAATCAAGTACCGCGTGCGACTTTTAACTAACTGTGATGCAGAACCCTCTTGGCAGCAAACACTGTTCTCGAAGGTCGCCGCGCGACTGAAAACATCCTCCGGGGTGATGACGATCGACTCATGGTCGTGGTTGGGTGGGCATAATTTAATTTAATTTGCTATCGAACAAGATCTAACACCGAATCTTAGTCCATGCTCGGTGAACAACGTCGAGTCTGCAATCGAGTATGCAAAATTACTCAAGACCTATGCTGAAAAAGCCAAAGATGACCTGCACATTGTGATGCGTGTCTACTTTGAAAAACCTCGGACTACCCTCGGCTGGAAAGGCTTGATCAACGACCCGTATGATCTTCTATACATCGTGTAATTCAGTCACTGATGGTTAATGCAGAGATATGAACTCAAGTTTCCAAATCAACAAAGGACTACGAATTGCCCGCACACTCCTTCTCGATATTGCCAAGCTCGGCTTGCCTGCAGGATGCGAGTTCTTGGACACCATATCACCCCAGTACACCGCTGACCTGGTTTCTTGGGGTGCCATCGGTGCTCGTACTACTGAGTCCCAAGTTCACCGCGAACTTACATCTGCACTCTCAATGCCAACTGGGTTCAAAAATTCGACAGATGGCTCTGTCGGCATTGCTATTGACGCTTGCCGTGCTGCGCGAAGCGGTCACGTCTTCCTTAGCGTCGGCAAGGAAGGTCTCAGCAGCATTGTCGAGACTGAGGTCGGTATTTCAAAGCTGTAGATGAACATTATGATTAACATGGAGCGCAGGGTAATCCTGACGTGCATGTCATTCTCCGCGGAGGCGCCAAAGGCCCTAACTTCGCCGCGGAATTTGTCCGCGATTGTGGGCAGAAGCTCAGCAAAGCTGGGCTTCCCTGCAAGATCATGGTGAGATAGCGTTAACCGTGATATTGGTTCCTCCGAGTCGAAACTCACGATCGTGGTTATACATAGATTGATTGCAGTCACGGAAACAGTCAGAAGCAGCATCGCAAACAGATTGAAGTTGTCGAGGATATTGTAAGCTATTTTGGCACTTGTGGTTTTATTTTCGGTTCTGATTTATTACCTCTCAGGCGCAGCAATTGGAGTCCGGTGATACTTCAATCTCCATCATGGGCGTTATGCTCGAATCAAATTTAGTCGAAGGTCGCCAGGATATACCGCCGACTGGACCAGCTGGTCTTAAATATGGCCAATCTGTCACAGATGCTTGCATATCATGGGAAATGACGGTGCCGGCCCTGGATCGTTTGCGACAAGGCGTCCAAGCTCGCAGAGAGCTTATTGCCCGAGGAGCAAAGACTTACGAGCCTGTGACCATTAGCGTGCCGGTGAAGGAACTTAAGCTCAATGGTACTAATGGCGTGAACGGTACCAATGGCATACATGGTACCAACGGAGTCAATGGCACGAATGGCCATTAGATACAACCCTAGGCCCATGGATATCTGTATTGATATATTTCAGCAACGTAGACAGCATACTATGGTGTATTATATTTCCAAACAACAGCTTATGATGTAACTTAGTTGGCGGCAATTTCCGCCTGCGTTTTCATCACCATAACCCGGACAGACGCGTTCCGTGACCGGAACAACCTCCAGGATGTACGTACTGGAATTCCAACAAGACTCAGTATTCTCCCATAATCACAAACTGCCACCACCAAGCCTTGTGCTGGTTCAATTCATGCTTTCCTGCTTGTCTGAATATTGAGCAGTATGGTCGTCGCATTCTTTCCGTTGCGAAATCGACTTTCTGCTCAGACTTGGAGATTCTTGCTTGTCGTGAGCTGGCGGTGCTGTTGCATTCACTCCATGCTGAACTTGACATTTCTTTCCCAAGGCCGCTTTCATACCGTTATGGATATTATCAGAAAGTCTACAAGAAGACTTTCCAAAAGATTTCTGGACAACTCCCGAAAGCCATCTGCGATTGGCTTCCAACGAAGTTACCAAGTTATTGTTTGCTCTGGCAATATACCTCGCACGCAGGAAATATGGACATTCACCCCTGATATCACCCCAAGGCACTTTTCGGGACGATTACAGCGAAAATCAACCTCTGAACGACCTCAGGCTCTCACCCGAGGACGGTCATGAGTTTCCCAGTGCTAGAAGCAGTCGTATTGGCTGGCTACAACACGCTCGACCGAGTTCTATCTCTCTGCGCGTGGGGACCGTGCGATCTACTTTATCCATTCTCGCTATAGCCACCTTATATACTTTCCGTGCCTTCGCCGTATGTTCGACCATGTCCTTCCCAAACAACTGGGGCCAATGCTGATCATTTTCTTTATTTTTCACACAGGTTTCCAGGAGCAAGGAGACCGCCGACCCACTGTCGATATACTTGGTAATTCCCGCGGCTAGCTTGTGCTCGTTATTTATATTGCGCTGTTTCTTCTCTCGATCATTCTCTCCATCAATTTGGCACGCTGCCCTTTTGCAGGTGGGTTCCTGATCTTAATCTCCCCGATGGGACTACCCCTGAAACGTACCGGTTTTTATTTAAGTTTTCTGGGTTATTCATAATCAGAGTAAGTCAAATAGGTTGCAATATCAGATTCCTACTTACTCACTTGTTACAAGGATGACTTGGTCAGCAGTACAATCATACCCCGATATTCCATATTATGCGCCACGGCTCTCTCGACATCATTGTGCTTGACGGCGATTGATGTTGTATGTGTTCTGCCTTGTTAATTGAATCAATACTCAGCCCACTTAGGTCTATAAACATCACCATCCATCATCGTTTGATACCATAAATTTAATTCTCTTTGCATCTTGTGCTGTCATTCAATTATCTCTTTATCTCCTGCAATCGCTTTTTATTGCGCCAACCGCGCCTGCTGACATTGTCATGATGTTGGCTTCCTCATCATTTGTCCTTCCTTTACTTGAAGCAACGCGAGACGTTGTGGTCCTCCTGATAATATCATGTATGTACGTTGTATCTAACCCACTTCTGACATTGACTTATCTTGGGCAGCTTACGACGCCGTAACGGAGAGCACATTAGCTGCCTTCGCTGCGATGCTCATAATTATGGTTCCCGCCACGAATTCTATGGATTTGCCATCGAATTTAATGGTCGGCGGACTAATTGCAATTATTGCAGCTGTAACATATGGATATACCCTTGTGAAATCTTCCGAAGATGACACAGAATCCGAAACTCAGGTATGTGTCTGAGTTGGGATTATTTTTATTTATACTTACGCTCATGACCGCAGCCTCGTCGTGTCATCTTAGGTTCGCAGATTCTGATGCAATTCAGTATATAACAGACGTTATTTGCGGTTGCTCATCTCTCTTCAGGTACTCTGGCGTTGGTCTTGGCCCTCGTATATATATCGATCACCCTAGTTCACGAGGGCACGGGAGTCACTGGACCCGCGTTCCCATTTGGATTTCAAGTTGGGCCTAAACCTCAGACATGCCACCGGAAAAGCTTGGCATCACACTCTTTCATAGAAGGACCAAGAAATTATACCAAGTTTGATGATATCCTGTTAATAGTGTTCTTCAGCCATGCAAGATACAACGCCAATTTAGATTTTCATAGAGAAGTATACGCCGATTATTTCCCAAATGTGAGGTCCGTTCCAGTTTTGTGCTCACTTGGCTCATTACCGATCTCTAGATTGTTTACATTGGACCTGCATCTCGAGAGGATGCGGGATTCGCCCACTCCTATGACGTATTGGTCGATTCTTATGAATCGGATGAGGACTTGAGTGATCCTTCATTCTACAAAATGGCCGGTCGGGTAAGTGTCCCACGTGAAAGAACTGCACCACCGTCATCTAATGAACTGACATTCACAGATGGCGCATCACATGCTTTACACAGCGTTGCGAGAGCATGATTGTTATGATGGTTACCTATGGGCACCATTTGATACTCTACTCAACATCCCCCGCTTAGAACAGTTCAATCAAGACAAATTTTGGTACCACTCACCTTGGGCAGAACCGGTCCCCAATCCAGCTATCGAGGAACATGTCAGCGTACGGAATGCCAGTTTACACGCTCCTGCAGCGTTATTATCCCCGGATCCTTCACTAAACCTCACAGATGGATGGAGAGGATGGGGATTGGATTGGTGGTGAGTGTTCACTGACTGATAAACACCATCATCTCATTAATTCGGACAGGTGGGGGTCAGTATATTTATTCTCCTGGATATCGAATGCAAATCGGTTTTATTGATTTTGTGTACAGTGATCCACACGTTGGAGTTAGCGTATGCATGGAGGCTTTCTGGAAAGTGCCGTCGGAACGCAGAGAGCGGCTGGCTTTGCTTACGGATGGCGAGACGCGTCTTATTGGCGGTTCAGCTGATACGCTTTACATCCCGGGTCGCCATCGTAACCAATTCATGGACACTCTAGGCCTATTCCTCGAGACTGAATGCTTCCTTGAGATAGCAACACCAACCGCCCTTCACCTCGTCGTTCCTCCAGATGATCACATCCTCTACGTTGATCACGTACGCAGTTGATCGTTTTCGTTTTCTTCTGGACACTGACCAATTTATTGACTATAGTGGTGGATATGGCAACCTCCTTTCAACGCTTCATTCGTAAGGCAGCAATGGAAAGCAGGATTTGAAGTTGACACATTCCATACATTCCATTGGGGTGATCGGGATCCCGTTGATGGCGAGTGGCGGTCGAACCATGAACACATTGCAGACGTCCGAAGTTTGCTCAGAGAATCCGCAGAAAGACAAGGGATCGAATTTCCAGTTCGGTGAGCTTCATGTGTAAGATCACTGTCGGACTGATATTGAATATGGATCAGAGATTTTCTGGTTCCTGACTCGCGATAGCTTGGCCATGCTCTTGTGGATTATAGAAGACTTCGCATAGCATACGGCTAATCCATAATATATTTTCAGTGGATCGTTGTGTGTTTCTATCAAGCATGGATCCACTGGTTATATGTCTTCAACTGACGAGTCAGATTGCTAAAATCCCCCTAGGATTCAGAAATATGTCTAACCCCTTAGGATATTGAGCGTCTACCACTGATACAGTGCAATTCGACGTATGAAATGGAGCAGCTATGGTGCATCAACGGTGTACCAGAAGGGGAACACGAAGCGGAACGTTGAGGAGTGTGAATCGCACAGAACTGAGAAAGAGATCTCATACTCATGGTGCGATATAGCGTTCAAACCAACAAGACTTTGGCTCATCCCCGATCTCTGGATCATAAAAACTGGGAGGTGGGATGAATTGATGATGTAAATTATGCTAATATATGGCCGCTCAAGTCAGCAACGGCGAGGAATGGTGAAGGACAGCCAACATACCCTCCAGCTCTGCCCACACATCAGGCAAATCAGGCAGGTCCTCTATGTCTGCCAACCTGCTAATTGGAATGTAGCCATTGTCACGATCCACCAATCTTTCTACTATCACATGATTTTTCAGGAGTGCCAGCTGATTGGGTGAATAACGAGTGTCTAGTATACGGACGCGTAATAACGGGCACCTATCCCGCTGGCGCGATTGAATTATATCGTATAGCCACGTGAAGTTGCCCCCTTCACATGTCAATGTTTCCAAATGAGGCCAAGTCGATAGGGAAGTCGAAGTCGAGTGATCAGCAGACAGAGTGGTGGAGGTTAAGATGTAATCGGCAGATATTTGATCTGTCTGGAGTTCACGGATGGATGGGAAGACTGCATGGATTGACTGAGATGAAGCTCCATCTTGAGGGACGAATTCAATGATTCGCAATGTCTCTAAAGAGGGGTAAAGAGCGAGTTCGTCACGGTGGCCCTCAGATGCTAGAAGGTTGATGCCAATATCCGTCACGCAATGCAGTTCAAGATATTGTAGAGAAGGAGCCTTCAGATGCGAAAGAAAATGTGCTATATCGGTGGGCCGGTGCATGATTTTGAGACAGTCTACCGCGAGTGATCGCAATGAGTCAAGGCGGATATCGTTGCTGTCGGAAATA